>NW_023611432.1:0-88687 GCF_013339725.1 Rhipicephalus microplus | reverse complement strand
AAGCGCGTTGTCTCGCCAATTTTTTTCAAACCTCCTTGGTTTCACCCTGTATACTAGCAGTGGTTTTCTCGGAGCACGCGCAAGCGAGGAACACCCTTTCACTGTTTAGAAACACGGACCTTGATGACATCCGGTTTCACTCATCGATGTGCTTTAATAGCAACGGTGGAGAACAAGAGCTTTAGAAAATAGCCCGCTGATTTTCTGCACTTACTCAAGTGCAAATATTTTCGAATAAATGTTCGTCCTAGCTACCCAAAACTTACAAATGATTCTCTTGTACTTTGTGTACGTTCTTTTTATGTGAAAAACGACAGGCTTTGCTTACCCTTGAAAAGAACTGTAAAACGGTCATTTACTTTAAAATTAAGAAGCTGGTAGATGAGACAACCAGAAGGTTTTTTTTTGTAAGGCCAATGGGTGCAATGCTTGAAACCTTGAAACCGTCTATGATATACTAGTGACGTAGGCACGTGTAGCAGGGCTATTTTTAGGGGCGAAGCTTCTTAAGCCGTGGGTCGTGTGTCGTGTGTCCGCGATGTATGTAGCAGTAGTAGTAGTAGTAAGACTAGTAGTAGTAGTAGTAGTATTAGTAGTAGTAGTAGTAGTAGGTAGCCACCTCTACGGCCGGACTAAAGGAGCGGCACGCACCCGCTCTTTTAATTGAAGAGGAAATTTGCGCACGTTGGTGATAAATAAAGAAAAATGGCTGTTTCTGATGAAGTAACCTATCAAGAAGAGTATGGGTGACTTATTCTCCAATAAACTTTGCCTTTAATTTGATGCTTACTAAAAAAAACTAGTAACGAAAGAACGCACTTTGAGCACTATCTGACCAGAAAAGGTTACCCTGTTAAATTCGCTGGGCGTAACCTCCTTGGTCTTAGCAAGGGGCTGGGCAGAAGTGCCATGAAATAGCGGTTGTAAAAGGTTGGAACTAGACACGAAGCGCTGGCCATAAGAGAGTGCGTATGTCGCTCATTTAGTCCGGCCGCCGTGCCATTTCTTGTTTAGTCCTTGGAATGTCCGCTAGATGGCGGTACCTCTATATATGATGATGCAGTCTTGTGCATGAGATGAGAAGTTCAAGCAAGATTAGAAATTAAGCAACGTGGAATAGGTAGGCTTGCTTTAGGAGCTCACGTGAATACAACAAATCAGGGAGTACAAGGTGATATGAGATGGACATCATTTGAGGGCTGGGAAGCTAGCAGCAAGATAAAATTTGAGAAGCGATTGAGAGAAATGGGGGAGGAGCGTTGGGCTAGGAAGGTTTTCAGCTACTTGTACATGAAGAATGTCGATACAAAATGAAGAAAGCGAATTAGGAAATTGACTGGTAATACTTAGAAAACAGCAGGTGGCCAAACCAAAAAGAACCATCGGTTAAGAAGAAAGTGAAGGAAACGGAGACTGACATGTGGAGAATGGGCATGATTAAGAAGTCTGCACTAGAGATCTATCAAACTTTTAAGCAGGAAATTGCCAAGGAAAGGATCTGTGATAATACTCGGGGTAGTTCTCTACTGTTGAGGTAGGGACGGGAGTACTGCGAACCAAGACATATCGGGCCATGTACGAAGGGGTAGACGCAGTATGGAGTGCGTGTGGAGAGGAAGAAGAAACATCCGAACATTCATAATGTTCTGTAAAGGGCTTCACCCTATAGTTCAGGATGATGGCGCAGAGTTTTTCAAAGCACTGAGGTTTAGGGACCGGGAGGGCAAAATAGACTTTAAGCGGGTAGACTTAACTAAAAGGAGGTCATCTGATTGGTGGCTAAAGTCAAAGCACGGGTGAAATTAAACTCTTCACTGCAAAGTACGAATCCTCAAACTCACTTTTTAAAGAAAAAAAAATAAATCTAGTTTTTGGTTCATTAAGTATTACGGCTTGGTGGCGCTAGCCACTGCCCGATCTAAAGGGTACACCTATATCCATCCATTCATCCATCCATCCATGAATATAGGATGAAAAGACGCAAGATGACGGCACTTGGAGTGTTCACTAGATGATCGGGCGGATGGACAGACGCATGGATGAATGGATGGACAGACATACAGATCACGGACGGATGAACGGATGCATGGACGAATGAACGGGCGCCCAGAAACACGCATGGATGGATGGGCGCACGGATGGACAAAGGCACGCACGGACGGACAACACACTCACGGAAGCACGAACGCATGAGTGAACGGAGGCACGGATGGACGCAAGGATGCATGAACAGGCGCACGGAAGAACGAACGGACGGACGAATGCAGGAACAAACGCACGGACAAATGGACGGACGGACGGAAGAAAGAACGAACGGGCGGACGGAAGCGCGGACGGACTGATGGATGCTTCGGCCCACTCATCGTCATGCACTCCATGTATGTGCTGTGACTTTTTTTTTTAGGCCCTATGAGCGAAACTGACGCTTGGGCTAAGGCCGCCGCGTCGCGGTACGTGAAGGCTGTAAGAAAATCGCGCTTGTATTGAAAGCGAGCCGAATGGGTGAGACGAGCAGCATGCAGTGTAGGCGTTGCAGGTGATAATCGGGGAAGCCATGTAACGATGAATTACTTTAGCGCTCCAAGAGGGCGACGATACCCCGCTGACGAAGAGCACTCCTACAGGAAAATGTGACATAAATAGATGTCACTGTAGTCTTGGTGGACGCTGGCATACAGGAGTTTTGCATTAAAATTCAGCAGATATCTCATGAACTGCGAGAATCGGTTCCATATGACGCTCTCAGCGAGTAACTGTCTTTGCCGAATACCTTATTTTCTATCCGACGTACGTCACAGGGTACATTAGCTCGCTTTTGTAAATAGACTAGTAGTGGTCGACTGCACTGGTGTATTAAAGGAAATTTATGACATAACGCAACATCAGCCCTCACGTTAATGCATGGACGTAACATTTAAGGAAAAGAAGCGCGCTATGTTGTAATTATGTTGACATCGTTTGTCAGCGCATTCCTCCGTTGCCGAGTACTGCTTGATTAAATCTTGCTGAGTCTAATGAATGTGTATATAGTATTCACGAGACTTATAAAAGTGTAGCAGACAATGAAGCCACATCGTCACAGAATGCCGCAGTACCAACTTCCTTGAAGACGTTTGCACCCTTCTGCCACAATTAGTGTTAACGGGACATGTCGTTCACTTGTATAGAAGGGTACATATGCAAAGTTTATCTCCTTGTTATAAATTTAGATAGCTATCATTGTAACCATAATTATTTGTACCGCTTTGAGGTCTTCACAGTACATTTTACAAAGTATATTGAAGATTTTGCCAGGTTCTGTGGTAGAATGCCTCACTGCCCCACTAAATGCTTTGGATCGATTCCTGTAGGGGTCCTGATTTTTATTGTTTGCAGTCGTAGTATCAACGCTGCCAAAGCCGTGTTTCTTAAAGATTTTTGCTCTAAATTACTGACGTCCTGGTCCCTGCTCCCACGTAGATACAAACTTTAAGCCACCTACCCACATACCACAGCTCGCGGTATACAGGTATGTGACACACAAGCCTGAAAGAAAGTTTCATTTGGTATACAGGAGATAATTTTCTCGTTATTACGTCCGTACCAAAAACATGTTCTCATACACCCGCGCCCCTATGCCGATTTCGGAATATGCAAATGTGATGCGGCAACTACGAGAGCACTAAGGCGTAACTGGCCACAAAGGTAGATAAGTCGATAGAAATGCTCAAAATACCTTTGGTTCCTCAAGGATTACTTCGCATTTCAGAAGTGAATTCTTTTTGAACTGTTTTCAGTTGTTCAAGATATTCAATGAATGATAAGAATATTTACTGTTGAGGAGGCCACTACCAACATTATTTTGTTTTTGTGGAAAGTTGCGAGCTAATGAATAAAAAGCATCGCGTGTGATTGTATATACATCCCAAACATATATGTGTTGTCCAAGCGCACGCTGCTGAAACGGATTGTCTTAGGTTGACGCCATTAAACAAGTGCTGTGGGTACAAAAATCACATGAAAGTGCGAGTGCATAGCAGAGGCTGTCATCTTTCTTATATATAATATATATATATATATTATATATATATATATATATATTATATATATATATATATATAGTCAAGTAGATCCTCCGTGAGCGGTCACAACGTAGTTTATTTCGACGTTTCGGCATAGAGTCTGGCCTTCATCAGGATCCTGTGAATCCTGATGAAGGCCAGACTCTAGGCCGAAACGTCGAAATAAACCACGTTGTGAAAGCTCACGGAGGATCTACTTGATTATAAGCAACGCTAAGGCCACTCAACCACCATGCCTGCCTACACACACACACACACACATATATATATATTATATATATATATATTAGCTGACGAGCGTGGAAGGTAGATTTGCCCCCTCTCCACTCGCGCAAGAGTCGGTACGCCACTGAGGACGTATACAGACAACGCCATTAATTGAGCAAGTCATAAGTTAGAGGTAGCTATATATTACAAGAGGAGGATGGAACGACCTGCGGCCAAAGGAGCTTCATTCCTGAATGGGGTTGCATATTCCCTAACTCATATATCACTCGCAATAGGTCTTTCGGCATCAGCTGAGCGCAGTGGTTTGTCATGTTACTTCATTAGGAGTCTGTTTTGACACTAGCTGCAGCTTGGAATCCATCCTAGAGACTGTAGGTAACAAGAGCGCTACAAAGTGGACAATAGTGCCACGTTCCATTTCCCAAGTTTTTGTTATCGTCCGAAAACACCGCACGATTCTCAGCGTAAACCGCGCCTGCAGTTTTCTAGAAGGTTCCGGACTGTAGTAGATCATTTCGATAAGATCACGCCCACTGTGCGAACGGTACAGATTGTTCTGGAAGCTACGCCACCGCCAGCGATAACGCTAGAACATTCGACGGCAAGAGTATAAATGCCGACGCGCTTCGCCGCTTGTCAGTTGTTGATCGAAGGCCGACGCTCCGTTCGCCGCTATCAGTCCGAGACTGCTATCTGTGCGAGACTGCTGCTGTAATTGGACTTTCAGTTTACCGGGCACAGGTTCGCCCAAATAAACAGTTAAATCCTAACACGAAGTCTCCTGTCTTCGGCCACGTCACGACCCCGTGACATCTGGTGGAGGTGCTGCTTCGTTCATGTACCGGACGCCCCCGTCAAGCCGTGAACCCAGCCCACGTCACGGAGAAGAGACCGACACCAACCAGGAGCAGCGAACAAGCCGCCGACAGCAAGGGCTACCACCGGAGTACGGGCTTCTACCAGACAAGGCGCGGAAGACGAAGGCCATGACCGCGACTGCAGCGACAATGACAACCGCAGCGTCCCAGCCCACGATGGTCATGCATCAACCCAGGGAACCACCAATTTTCCATGGGTCATCGTTCGAAGACCCGGAGTCCTGGCTGGAGACATACGACCGTGTGGCCGCCCTCAACCACTGGGACCATGACGAAAAGCTGCGTCGTGTGTTCTTCTATTTGGAAGACACCGCAAGGACTTGGCTTGAAAATCGGGAGTCCACGCTCCGAACGTGGGATGTTTTCTGCGGCGCATTCCTTCAAACGTTCGCGCGTCGCTCGCAAAGAGAAGGCCGCTGCTTTATTAGAGACTCGGGTTCAGCTACCAAATGAAAATGTCGCCATTTTCACAGAAGAAATGACCCGAATATTCCGCCACGCTGATCCAGACATGCCTGAGGAGAAAAAAGTTCGTTCCCTCATGCGAGGGGTCAAACAGGAGCTCTTCGCGGGACTGATGAGAAACCCACCGATAACCGTCCAAGAATTTGTAGCAGAAGCGACCACTATCGAAAAGACCCTGGACATGCGCACCAGACAGTATAATCGTCGCCTGACTGCAGACTGCGCTGCTGCTCAAGCCAGTAACTCCGGAGACCTGCGTGAAACGATCTGAGCGATCGTGCGGGAAGAGCTGCGCAAGCTGTTGCCTTCGGCCCAGCCTCAAGTGGATTCAATTGCCGACATTGTGCGAGAAGAAGTTCGGCAATCGCTTCAAATTCCCCACGCACCGCTGCCCGAGCCGGAAGCTATGAGCTACGCCGCTGCACTGCGCCACAACGCTCCTCCCCGTCCACGCCAAAACGCCGCCCCATCGCACTTCCGTCGACAGACGCCACCGCCGCCACCACCCCCACCGACGTCATACCGTTCGCCAGCGGCCCAGCTCAGTGCACCGAGGAAGACTGACGTCTGGCGCACCCCTGACCATCGCCCGCTCTGCTACCACTGCGGCGAGGCCGGACACACATACCGCCGTTGCCAGTACCGACAGATGAGATTGCGTGGCTTCGCCGTCAATGCACCGCGTCCACAGCCAGGAGAACGACCACGTGACATCGCCGACTACCTGACAGGAACTCTGTTCACACCACGAAGCCCTTCGCGTTCGCCGTCGCCCAGCCGCCGCACGTCACCGCACCACCGGCAGTACTCTGGCCCAACGCGGGGCCGGTCTCCTAGCCCGTATCCGGGAAACTAAGGGCAGCAACCGGTGGAGGTGCGGTTGCTGTGCGACGAACTACCGAAGATCCTCCGACGACGACGACGCCGCGACGGAGCTTTCCGAACACAACGCCAGCCAGGCAAAGCCCTGACGGCGAAAGCTCATTTACCGAAGGTGGCCTGACGACGCAGCATGGAAGCAGCGGAACAAGCCGACGCCGCCGTGACCCGACGCCACGCCCTAACTGTAATGCGACACGACGAACTAGCGACCTCGACGTTCTTATCGACGGCCACAGTGTGACTGCTCTCGTCGATACTGGAGCCGACTATTCTTTCATCAGTGGGTCGTTCGCCGCGAAGTTAAAGAAAGTTAGGACAGCTTGGAAAGGCCCTGAAATCCGCACAGCCGGAGGTCATCTCTAACGCCTGCAGGAATCTGCACAGCGAGAGTCACCATGAACGGCCGTATTTATCCTACAGACTTCGTAGTCCTACAGCGTTGCTCGAGAGATGTCATCCTTGGCATGGACTTCTTATGCCTCCATGGTGCCGTCATCAACCTAAAAACAAAGTCGATAACGTTATCCACAGAAGAAGCACTACCGCCGCGCACGCCGTCAGGACACCATGCCTTGAATGTGCTGGAAGAACAAGTCACCATTCCGCCTCGCTCAAGCGTCATTATTTCAGTCGGCGCTCCTAAATCACCTGACTTGGAAGGCGTCGTTGAAGGCAGTCAGCATCTGTTGGTCACCCGAAATATTTGCGTCACAAGAGGAATTGCAGAGCTGCGGGGAGGCAAAGCAACGGTATTGCTCACGAATTTCAGCAATGAGTACAAACATGTGAACAAAGGAACAACGGTCGCATACATCGAAGAAATTGTCAAAGCCACCAGTGCTTTCGCCCTCGCCGATTCTGCGGAACCTGCTCAGAGGAACCAAGCCCCTCCCATACCTTTCGACGTCAATCCCAGACTTCCGAACGATAAGCAAGAACAGCTCAAGGCCCTGCTCCTGCAATACGAAGATTGCTTTTCGTCGTCATCGAAAATCCGGCAGACGCCTCCGTTACTTGCCCATTTCGACGAATTCGCCGAGACAGAAATACATACTGACGCAAGCAGCGTAGGTCTTGGCGCCGTTCTTGTGCAGAGGGCTGACGGACTTGAAAGGGTTATTAGTTACGCCAGCCGATCGCTATCCAAAGCAGAAGCAAATTATTCCACAACAGAAAAGGAGTGTCTCGCCATCATCTGGGCTACGTCGAAATTTCGCCCCTACCTCTACAGCAGGCCCTTGAAAGTTGTGAGCGACCACCACGCATTGTGTTGGCTAGCCACCTTGAAGGACCCCTCAGGTCGCCTCGCACGATGGAGCCTGAGACTTCAAGAATATGACATTACTGTCATTTACAAGTCCGGCAAAAACACTCTGACGCCGACTGTCTCTCTCGTGCACCTGTCGACCAACCGCTACCCGACGACCCGGATGACGACTACTTCTTAGGAACGATACCTACCGACGGCTTCGCTGAACGACAGAGGGCCGACCCGGAACTTAAGGCCCTAATAGAATACCTCGAAGGCAGGACACCGAAGTCCCGAGATATTCAAGCGGGCACTTGCGTCGTTCTTTCTACGAAACGGTCTTCTACAAAAGAAAAACTTGTCACCGCTTCGAGCTAAGTAACCTTCTTGTGGTGCCTTCAGCTCTGCAACCAGAACTCCTGCAGGCCCTTCACGACGATCCGACGGCAGGGCACCCTCGTGTTTCTCGCACGCTTGCGAGGCTACAAGAAAGGTACTACTGGCCACGTCTTACCACCGACGTCACTCGTATGTGAGAACATGCCGGGGCTGTCAGCGACGCAAGACACCGCCGACAAGGCCAGCGGGACTTCTGCAGCCAATTGATCCACCTTGCCGACCTTTCCAGCAGATTGGTATGGACCTACTGGGGCCGTTCCCGACGTCGCTTTCGGAAACAAGTGGATCGTGGTAGCTACCGACTACCTCACTCGCTACGCCGAGACAAAAGCCCTGCCCAAAAGGCAGTGCATCCGAAGTAGCTAATTCTTCGTCGAAAATATCGTCCTACGTCATGGCGCCCCAGAGGTCCTTATCACCGACAGAGGAACGGCATTCACTGCCGACTTAACTCAGCAATCTTGGCATACAGCCAAACAAACCACCGCCGGACGACAGCGTACCACCCACAGACCAACGGCCTCAACCGAGCGGCTTAACAAGACGATCGCCGACATGCTGTCAATGTACGTCGATGTCGAACACAAGACGTGGGACGCCATTCTTCCGTATGTGACCTTCGCATACAACACGGCGGTGCAGGAGACGACGCAGATATCGCCATACAAATTGGTCTACGGAAGGAGCCCGGCAACGACGCTCGATGCCATGTTACCCAACGTCACCGACGAAGAAAACCTCGATGTGAGCGAGTACCTTCAACACGCTAATGAAGAAGCCCGACAACTTGCGCGTCTCTGTATCAAGAATCAACAGACGACCGACAGCCACCGTTACAACCCTCGACGACGCTTCGTGGAATACAGCCCGGTGAACGTGTTTGGGTGTGGACGCCGATACGCCGACGTGGACTAAGTGAAAAGCTTCTGCGATGGTACTTCGGACCGTACAGGGTGGTTTCGACGGCTTGGCCCGTTTGATTACGAGGTTGTCCCCGACGGCATCACGAACTCTCAACGACGCCGATCGCGACCTGAAGTCGTCCATGTCGCGCGCCTCAAGCCGTTTCATGCGCGTTAACAAACTGAACTAGTGTTTTTTTTTTGTATTATTGTTGTATCGTAATTTATTCATTGTACTTTCTTGCATTATTATTGTACTTTCATCTTTAGTTAAAGCATCGGGACGATGCCTTTTTTCAGAGGGGGCAATGCCACGTTCCATTTCCCAAGTTTTTTGTTATCGTCCGAAAACACCGCACGATTCTCAGCGTAACCGCGCTGCAGTTTTCTAGAAGGTTCCGGACTGTAGTAGATCATTTCGATAAGATCACCGCCCACTGTGCGAACGGTACAGATTGTTCTGGAAGCTACGCCACCGCCAGCGATAACGCTAGAACATTCGACGGCACGAGTATAAATGCCGACGCGCTTCGCCGCTTGTCAGTTGTTGATCGAAGGCCGACGCTCCGTTCGCCGCTATCAGTCCGAGACTGCTATCTGTGCGAGACTGCTGCTGTAATTGGACTTCAGTTTACCGGGCACAGGTTCGCCCAAATAAACAGTTAAATCCTAACACGAAGTCTCCTGTCTTCGGCCACGTCACGACCCCGTGACAATAGGAAGAGAAAGCTGGCTTACACAGACAACGCGTAAAAATTTAAACGTGAGATTTGCAGCAAGCAATATTTTTTTCGCAGCTGCATGAAGACTTTTATTATCTAGTTGAGATCGCGAAAAAAAATGTTTTTTTGCCGGAGACACTTTCACTAGCGTGGCAGATACATTACTTGTATAATATAGACCCTGACAACCTTCAAGAAAGAAAGAGCCAGAGAAAAAATCTACAAGATGTGTGTTTGATTTCCGGCCTGCGTTTCCAATGCGACAAAATTGAAAAGCGCATCTGTTTAAATTGAAGTAGACGTTAGAGAATCTCAGGTGGTCAACACTACACAGCTCTTGCCCTTGTTTCCATCTTCCTATCTCTCCTATCTTCTCGATATATCCTGGCTCGCTGTCCCAGCCCTTTTTTTCTCTCTCTCTCTCTCCATACCTTTTATTATATCCTTTTAATCCCTCCTCACCCCTATCCCTTGTGAGCTACTGTTGAGGTGTCGCACCCTGATGCAAACAGTTACGGAACTCACTTTTCTCTTCTTGTCCCTCCTATAGCCACATCTCACTACAGCGTGCTTTTTAGAGATAGCAGGTAATAATATATTTATTACGTTCACATAGACGATGCTTGTATTTCTGCATAATTTAGTGAAGGCCTCGACAAGATCCATTATAGCAATAGATCCGGAGCCGCAGATTGCTGTACGTATAAAGACAGCGCTCTTGTGAATAAGATGGCTTCTATTACGAAAGTTTTGCTTTGCTTGTTTTTTTCTCTTTCAAACCTTTCTCGATGAAAGCATCGAAGTTAACAAAACAGTGTTGGAAGTTCTCAGTTATCCACTTCACAAACAAAAAGAACAAATTTTTTTATTTACGCGGCTGTCACTCCACAAATAAACTACACCACGAACTCACACAGCTCCCTGTAAGACTAATATTACATCACGGCTTGATGATACACAAAAAAGATACTTTGCGGTTTTTAACAAACATCAATTTCTAAACATGCCGCACTGCTGAAGGCTGTCAAGAAACTGCATAGCAGCCGCCCATTTACTAAGTATCTCTGAAGTTTTATAAGCAGTAAAGCCTCAGAAAGCTCTGTAAAGTGCCACACTCAAGCAGCCTAATTAAACTTGCAGGACTGGTAATTGTAAGCAGCACAGCATCAGCAAGAGCTGCCTATCCAGGGTCGCATGGCTTGCCTTATCGCGGTGCATTTGGTGCATAATAAACCTGCCACATTGTTTTCCCTATAAAAACGCTCCGAGTGCTGGCTTCAGTTGACCAGTGCCTTTTAGTAATGCATGTTATTATATCATTGCAATGAAAGCGGACTGTATTCTTTACGTTTTACTACACGACAGCACTTCAGCTAGAATTCGCGCAACAACGTACCTTACTGCAAGTTTATTTGCGTTGCGGACTTGAAAGCTATTCCACTGCGCCTCAAAGAAAGCGCTTCCATAAAAATGTTGCTGTTTGCGTAAAATACTTTATGGCAAGGAGAAACGGCGATCGAAGTAATAATTAAAGGTTTTATTTTGTACCAGAAACACGCGTCAAATAACTGACGCCCATCAATATATGAGGTTTCAAAATTATGTTAAATTCTCATTTCTCGTAGCAATTTGCATTTCTTTTTCCTCGGCTTAGTGCAATGTAAGCAATGTTTATACAGGAAAGTGAATGATTTGTAGCCAGAAAACCTATTTAGAGAAGTTCGGTCTTATTCTTTAGTTTGATGTGCTAGCCTTCGTAACAAATATTAGTCAAGTACACAAGCAAGAGCGATCATTACTTCTCATGCAGCAGTGGCAGCAGGTGCTAGCATCAATCGCAATGCGCAACTAAAGCAGCAGTTTCAGTGAAGCAACTGCACTGCCGTTACTATTAAACCAGTTGGCGTGTGCATTTTGAGGTTGATGCACACTTTCCTAATTAGATGGTATGACATCGTTACCTTCATTATTAACCCCAAAAATGAACAAGTCTGCGAAGTTTTTGTAAAATCGCTCGACAATTAAGGCACGTCAGCTGATGAAGGTGTGCTAAAATAGTTGTACATCGTACTTTATCAGGCATAATTAACAACTTAACAGCGTTGGGATTTCATTGTTTGACGCTAAGCATCCCTGTTCGGTCAGAGATGAACATTGTTTCAATTACACAACTCTGTGAACTCACTACCTGTCGAGAGAATATTTCACAGGTAATGAGTGCAACTATTTAAATAAATTGTAATGCAGATTCAGCCTGTACCATGGCTACTACACTACTTGAGCCGAGACAGACAGACATCACATTCTTCTGAAACGCGCATCGCAAACATTTCGTGCACATTGATATTGCTATATGCGCATTATTCTCCAAAGAGTACATATTACTTGTAATCTTATGTGTGACAGCATTGATTTTTTTCAGGAAGGGCAAATATAAAAGGGCCAAGTCCCACCCTGCGGCCTATTATCTATTTTCTCTCCGTGACACTTGTAGACGTTTCGCGATCGATGCTGCGTGCTCAAACCAGTACGATGCCTAAAAACTTCACTACAGCAAATTAATTATGGATGGGAGGGCAAAAAATACATTATTAAATACACTAGCAAAAGTGGTCTCAGTATAGCAAGGCTTATATAGCCGACCGCAACAAGCGAGACCTGTACTTTGCAACTTCTAATAGCAACAAACATTTTATGCACTCTACTGGTGTGCATGCAGTGGATTCACTATACCGAGGCACCAGACCAGTTTTACAACAGGTGAGTGCGTGACGCCCCTGGGTCCTAGACAAGATTAGACGCAAAGCTATGTCAATGTTGTAATGGCGTCGTTACTACGACGCAGCGTGTGTCTTGCTTTCAGTTCATCTATTCAGTTTTTTACCCTAGTCAGCTATCTACAGGCAAAGTTAGGTAGCACATAACGAGAGGCTTACTTCGCGTCCCGAGTGCACGCTTCCGGTCGCCCTGCTCTTAATGGAGGCACGGCATTCGTTTTCAACGTGCACGCTTTGTTTCCACAAAGCCGTGCCGTCGCAGCGGTACCGGGTTCAATTTGTCAAGTGGCCTTTCCGCCAGAGACGCAATCGTTTTGTAGCTTTAGTTTACAAAATTGGAACGTATTCTTCCTCATGGCTTTATTTCTGTTCAATGGTTCGAGCACCAACTTCTCACGTGGGGCAGTTTTTTGCAGCAAGGCTGTACCTTTGCATGCGTTACAATTTTATTTTGCTGAAATTCTGAGTCTAATTCGTCCTGCCTTACAACTTTACACATGTCTCTGGAACTCAGGAACCTTAATATAACCTTGACGAGGTGTTCTGTAAACGCCACAGGTAGCGGCGTACTTTCAATTACTCTTAAGAATGTGAAAGCCGCTATGTTTAACAATTCTAAGGCTGTCACCCAGAAGTAAACAGTTTATGCTCTTTGTATTATTTTGAGAAACCTAAACTTTTGACTTGTCGTCAAATGCCAGAAAATGAGCATACAGAGGCGACGCAAAATGCAGCGATGAATTGTACAGACATACTTGCCTGCTATGCAGCATTAGAGAATTTTTGAAGTGCGGCGTTCTCTATCCCCGTGCCTACGTCTCATGGTTACAGATGATTTAAATTTACTTTAAGCTGTATCTGAAGAACAGCTAAGACGTCGCCATGTATTCTTTGAAAGCACACCGAGATACTTTTTCTGTTGAAGTGACAATGGCATCGAAGTCGTAATACGTTTCGAGCATCAGATTGCATAATCTCACTTTATATTTCCTTCTTTGTTTGACCAGCTTCACCTCGTAATTATGCATTGAACGCAAGCGCGTTATAGAGCTGGTTTCATGGAAATTCCGGGGCTGCTCTCTGCAATTGGTGACTGCGTGGTTAGTTGTTGGTGCGAAAATTATAATCTTGACTGTGATCAAAAAATCGGTAAACATGCAAATAACATCAATATACAAATGTCCAGGTTTGAGTGAGAATTGAAGCCATGCTGTCTGCGTGACAAAAACTTGTTCTACAACTGTTTCACTGAACTTTGACATAAAAAAGAACTATATGAATGTCTTGTAGTAGAGGCAGATACATGCAATGTTGCGTGACTGAAGTGTACAATTGCGCCAGGCTTCAAACCATTTGAAATTTTATACAAGGGGGTGTTTCCAAACCCCCTCATTGCAAAGGACTCTGACATATTGAGTGATGATCTTGAGCAAAATCACTAGAAAGTGGGTTAGCGTGTTGTTTTACAAGTGCATAGTAGGCCCTTCAAGGCTTCGCAAGATATAAAAATGTGGCTTAGAGAGTACTTGACAACCTTACTCACAGTAAGTATTCTAGGATACTTTCAACTAGCCAATCCTACACGCACAATCACACTTTTTCCTACGGCACAGTCAGACATGCACCGAGAAGTGAAACATATTTAGCAGTTTAGAAGATCATGCCCAGGAGACCAGATTAAAGGCGAAGCTCAAGCGTGCTCCAATTGTTTATCACCGTAAAAGAAGTCGTTCATACTTATTTGAACGGCAACAGCAAACTGGCGTATTACGAAACCACAAGGGACCTTCAATGTACACATCCTTTCGTGCACATTCATCTTGTTTTTCCCTGTCTGCCTTTTCTTCCGTGGCAGCTTCCTCACTCTACAGCCTTGTTAACTGCGCTTGTCCCCTTCTTTCGCCTTGCAATGTAGGCAGACAGCAACCAAATGTAACGGAAACAATGTTGGAAAAAGTCGGCTATGAAAATTCAACTCCCATGCTGCAGGAGCGTATGATTACACAAGCCTTCTCGATGCTGGCATTTTTTAGAAAAGAACGTGTGCTCTTGAATCGTCAGGCTTGTTTTGTTGTTCTCTTGACGTGTCATCCTGTCAGCCACTTCTCACCAATGCATTATAATTGGCGACTTCAACGCCCATCAAACAATCTGGGGAAGTTCGAAAACCAATGTTAAAGGGAGAAAGTTGGTGTCCTTCGCCTCCGACAACCAACTTTTCTTGCTAAATGATGGCAGTCCAACGTTCCTACGTGGTTCCTGGTATAGCAGCTGCCTTACCGTCCTTTGTCTCACGAGGCCTCGTCAGGCATGCTGACTGGTTTCCAGACATAGAAACGCATGAAAGTGACCACATTCCCACTTACGTCAAATCGAAGGATTGTCCCATGCTAAGGTACGCGGATAGTGTTCAGAGAGTGGACTGGTTGAAATCCCAATCTCACATGGAAGAGCAATGTGAGGCAAACATATCCCTCGCATAGAGGAGATAATTAAAAGCACAATACACACTACTACGTGTACCTTCACCAGCTCTCTCAAAGTAACGGCATTTTACGGTGAGCTAGAATGACTTCGAGCAATCCGAAGGCGCGCTGAACGAAGATACCGACACACGGAGGCAATAGAAGACTTACAGATTGCTCGACGAACACAAAAGAAGATCAGCGCCGGATAATTAAACTCGATGCACAACGTTGGACTGTTTTTGTGAGTCACTTGACCCACGAAAACATTATCCCAATTGTGGAAGACGGTACGAGATCTCCGCACAAAACCCACTCAGTGGTCACCATTCAGGGCTCCCGCGCTTTCTGAACAGAGACGCGGCATTGACGTGGCAGAAGACTTCTGTGCCTGAGTATCTGGGCCACTCGCAGTGCCCAAGGCCTATTGTCCTCGACTAACTGTCCACAAACACTCGATTCCCGCATGGATATGCCATTTTCATCGGGGAGCTCAGAGCAGCACTAGCTTTGTGTAGACGCACGTCGGCACCAGGACCCGTTAGAATTTCTATAGGGCCTTGTGTCATCTGGTTGAACGAGCGAGAATCGTCCTTTTGGAGTTGTACAACAAATCCTGGCAAGATGGAACGCTTCCGACAAGCTGGAAGACAAGTCGCCTAGTTCCACTTCTGAAACCAGGCAAGTCACCGTTGGAGCTCTCATCTTATCGTCCGATCGCATTGGCTAGTTGTGTAGGCAAAGTTATGAAGAGGATGATCCTGGGACGCCTGGAGTGGTTCTTGAAGCGTAACAACATCTACCCAGATGCCATGGCAGGTTTTCGGCGTGCTCGAGCATCGATTGACAACGTAGTCGACCTGGTCACTTACGTCCAACACGAGAAAGGCCCGTAAGCGTCTGTGCGCATCTTTCTTCCTAGACGTTAAAGGGGCGTATTACAACGTTACGCATGAAGCTGTTCTCACCACTTTCGAAGATATAGGAGTAGGTGGTCGGATGTATCGCTGTATACGTAGTTATTTGTCAACGCGATCCTTCTTTGTCAGCACTGAAGACGGTCCAACCTCTCCACATTACAGCCACCGTGGCGTCCTCCAGGGTGGCGTACTCAGCCCTGTGCTGTTCAATTTTATGGTAATTGCTCTCACTGAGCATCTGCCAAGCACGGTCAGGCTATCAATGTGCGCAGATGATATCTGCGTTTGAGCATCGGCTGTAACACGCCGCAGTTACGAGGGAGAATTCAAAAAGCGCCACTGAAACATTACGCTACCTACGAAATTGAGGCTTAGAAATTTCTTCCGAGAATGCGCCGTCGTAGCTTTTACACGAAAGCCTATGGATAAGTACACTATAGGCATGAATGGTCAACTGTACCATACGTTCGATCTCACAAGTTTTTGGGCGTCATAATCGGCAGGAATCTCTGATTGAGCGATCACGTTTCGTACATGAAGAAACGGTTAATGGACATGTGTAATATACTGAACTTCTTTGCAGGGAAGACTTGGGAATGTCTCCCAGCGCAATGCTACAGCTGTACAGAGTACTTTTTCTCGGTTTTCTGCCGTACATTTTACCAGCATTGACAATGCAAGCAAACAAGCCTTCGAACGCTACAGAGTGTTCAGTCCCAGGCACTCCGGATTTGCCTCGGCTTGCCTCGTAGTGCGTCGACATGGCTACTATAGCTATCGCCGATGACCACCTCATCACGACAATATCGACGTTGAGGCACTCAGGACACATATAAGGCATATTTACACATATAAGGCACACATACAAGGCACTCGGACACCCTCCCACCACCTAGCCTCTTTACCAGCAGACAGACCAAGTTCGTCATTTTGCCAAACGGTCACCACATATCGCGATTCTTTGCCAACATGCTTCACACCCGCCGCCAGGCCTTCGACTCCTCCCTGGTGCCTGACTCAGGCTAGCATTAGGCTAACTATACCTGGCATCCAGAAAAAAGCAGATATGTCGTCACCTGCTTTTAGACAGCTTGCTCTGCTCTTTATATACGAGAGGTATCAAGGCTGTATGCACGCATACACCGACGGCCTCTGTTTTACAGAAGAGTTCAATGGCATTATTTGTTATACCGATAAAAGACACGACAAGAAAATTCAAGACCTCCCACCTTACGACATCAACGGGAGCAGAGCTCACAACTCTTCGTGCCGCATTGCAATGCATCAACGACCAACAGCCACGAAATGGACAATTTTCAGTGACTCAAAGGCGGCACTGCAATCCCTTCTATCAACATGCTTCACACCCGCCGCCAGGCCTTCGACTCCTCCCTGGTGCCTGACTCAGGCTAACATCAGGCTAACTATACCTGGCCACGGCCCGTTCGAACAGCTGATGTTTGAGATTGCAGAAAAAACTCACCAACTCATTGAGGAAAGACATCAAATAGCCTTTCAATGGCTCCCAAGTCATTGTGGAATAATTGGCAATGAGCGGGCCGATCGAGCTGCCCGTTCTGCTCATACTGACAGCGATGAAATATCAATTCCGCTTTCCAAAACTGACGCTGCACAGAAACTCCGCATGCTTGCTCGCAAGCGCACCTCGTCACAATGGAACGAGTCACATTTCATCCATGCACGGTTAGGTACTTTGAACCCAACTTTTAGTCTTCGAATTCCTCCAGAATACGCCGACGAGACGCTACTATGCTGTCCAGATTATGGTTGGACGTCGCATTTACCAATGCGTACGCGTTCCGCATAGGAATGGCGGACACTGCTGCATGCGACCATTGTGGCAGTGATGAAACAACTTGGCACATTCTGTGTGAATGCCCACAATACTGCTCGCAGAGACAGTGACTCTGCAATGCACTAGTTGAACTGGACAACCAGCCTCTTTCGGAAGAGAAAGAATCCTGCGCTGCCGACAAGACTTATGACGCAGAAGAAGGCTGTGAAGGCGCTCCTGCGCTTCTTGCATTCAACCGGCCTGTCCAAACGACTGTGATCAGAACTCCCTGAATGTGTGCGCATGTGGTTTTTTTCTAATTTATTTTTTATCTCTCTATTTCTATCCTATTTCCGACCCTCTTCCCCACCCCGGACAGGGTAGCAAACCAGTTCGTCTAGGTTAACCTCCCTGTCTTTTCCTTTTCTTTATTTCTCTCTCTCTCTTGACATGTAATATTTGTTAACAGTGAACCCCTCATATAGAGTGAAATCCTGTCCGCAATTTTCCTCAGCGATACCTTGGCCACATGCACACAGAGGGGAAAGAGCAGAAGAGGGTGGCTACTTCTTATCCTTTCAACCTTGTTATCATCAGATAAAGGAGCCACATTGTCTCCATACCTTTGCACATCGAGACTTGTCTTACCATTAGTTTGAAAAAAAAAGTGCGAAATAAACACCAACACATAGGAAGGAAGTATAACTAAAAGAAGCGCACGTGATCGCGTCTCCTGTGGCTGTGTGCTGTGTTTTTTTTTTGCACTTTTGAAACAAGAGTTTCATCCAACTTGCACAATGGTCTCTGCTAATTCAGTAATATATTTCCCCGTAATTATTGTTCTAGGCACAAAGATTTTCGTCATGCACGTTTTTGGAGATTACGGTCGTTATGGACTGCTCATATGGTGTTGTAACTGTTTAAATTCTATGAGGACCGCTGAAAAGCCAATAGTCTAAAATATACCGTAAATACGCATGCCACAATTTATTTTTCTGTATTTTGCCTTTAAGACAATGTTTCTTTTCTTTCTTTATCGACCAATGGGGACAGGCGGTGTTTACGCCAAAACTTCCAACCTTCCCTCTCCCTATTCACTACAAAGATATGGTAAGTATGAGCTAAACTTCATTTACCACATGAAATTGTCGCCAAATGTTTAGTATGTTCTGCAACTTTAAGGGAGACTAAGCCTGAAAACAGTGTCTCTTTCTTCCGGTTACAATACCCTCGAAGACAAAGCTAGAACGCTCCGAGAGCCGATGCGAGCCTAGGAGCCACCCTTCGGTATGGTAGTGCCCACTGAAGAACCATCGTCTCCACAGAGCAGATAAACAAGTTGGCCGGAAACCTTGTTACGGCTGACCTGTTCCCTCGAAGGACAATTCGCAGCATACTCTTGCTTAAAAAGAAAAAAACGAAGTCAGTGTGGCCAGAAAAAACTCCTTATCATCGATCTGCGAGAGAGGTGAGGAAAATACTGGCTGGTTTATCTGCCTTGTTACCTTGTTTTGAAAGGGTAATAACGGGATTGCGTTAAGCTGAGGCTCGGTGCGACCTAATTGTCAACGCGCATGAAGAAGTCAATTAGCCGCTGTTTCAATCTTAACTGCGGCGTCTGCTTTAGTTGTCCTCGATATAGTGGTAATGCTTCTACAGCAAAAGCTGATATGAGATCCAGACTCGGGTCACGCGCAGTTGGCCGCCGCCCCCGCCGTTGTCTGTAACACATAGCGCGAAATTAGGAAAAGAAACCTAGCTCTAAAGGCGCAGTGGGGCTCGAAACTCGGGTCTACTGGGTGCCAGCCCGTATTTATTCACTGAACTACGCCGGTGCTTGTTACTTGCAAACCTAGCACAGAGACACAGTTGGGCTCAAACCCGCGTAACCTGGGTGCCAGTCCAGTATTCTACCGCTGAGCCATGCTGGTGCTTGTGACTGTTGCCAAACTTGCCTTCGCAGGCCTTATTTCGAGAAAGCAATCACGTTATTACGATATATGAACCGTTTTAAAACAACGAAAGAACAACCAGTCGTCGCACAATGCGAATAGCGTAACGAGTGGGCCGTCCAATTCTCCAACACATTACAAAAGCTTGTTCTTGTTCACCTATAAACTCTGGCACATACCCGCTTCAGCCATAAATCCTCATCGTCATCAGCCACTTCATGAACAATCGGCACAAAATTCTTGCAAGTGTTTCGCGGATACCACGGTCCTCAGGAGAATGACAAAGATGGCATAGTGAACGCTGGTCTACTACCCAGAAGTTTATATTAATGCCCTAGTTGGTATCAAGCAAGTGTGCTTGCAGTAGTGATCTAATAACGTGTTTTGAAAAGGCTCTCAAAAGCCACTTCTCTTGCTTTTGCAGTGACTGTGCTGCGCCTTCCGCACAGGCCTGACGTTTTTTTTTCTTTTTCAGACGAGGACGAAAAGCTTCAGTTTTGTGTGACTTTTAGGGACCGTATGTAGAAACAAGCTTTGTTTTTTCCCATTCGCCTATAAAGATATACATTAAAAATTGCAAGCCAATCAGGAATGCAATATATATAGCGGCCCTCTTCAAACAGTACTAACAAGCATTTTATAAATTTTCGTATACAGAATACATATGCCGCAAGCGCTAAAAGGACAATCCTGGTACCTCGGAGTCAATATTACTTTCAAATTATTACTTGCGGTTTCAAAATCAAGAGGATAGTTTCAAAGTGATTTGTTAACACTGTCTGATGTAGGTCTAAGTCAGGTGAAAACCCGGGGCGTACTAGCAGCAGCTCTTTTGCATGGCTGTCAGGTACATGTGGGGCACGTAAATAACTATGAATCAACGTGTCCTGCTACTTCCAAAGCAATTTTGGGCACATGCAAGATGTTGTGTGCAAAAACACGCAAAGTGGGTGCATCATCATGACAACGTTCATTGTTGCGAAAGTGGCTTCTGAATTTCGGCGTGGCTGGCTGGCTAGCCCTTATTAAGAATATTAAAACAAAATTTGCTTTTTAGGTGCTTCTTGGCTGGGGTGTGTGGAGAACTTTATTACTGTATGCCTAAGAAAGAATCATGCTTATCGCGCTAGGCCTTCAATTTGTATATTTCTTCCTGTAAAACCAAATATACTTTTCACGTTGTTTGGGCAAACAAAATCTTGACGTACACGCTATAATATATGGCGCACTGCATCAATCTGGTTGAATATAGCGCTTTAAAAATTGGGAAAAATAATTCGTGAATTGGTACAGATCGGTGGTCTTACAAAATGTTCTGAATGTTTTATGAGATAATTATGCAGCCATGTCATATGTGATTAGAGCATTTTTAGTGCCAAGAAAATTCCCAATGTGAGTTCCACCAACTACCTTGTTTTACTTCAGATTTTTTTACTAATTTTAACTGTCTTATACAAGGAATCCAGAACAAAATTATTTGATTGATGTGACATTTCCTTTCAAGTTTATCTTTGGAAGTAACCTTGCACGATAGAAATGGGGCACGCAAGACTTTGACCGGCTATCTGTAATTGCTCATATTTGACTGACTTTGCATTATCCAAGCTAGTCATATTTCTATAGCTGGAGAATTGATTGGAAGTTGCAACATATCAGCATATGTCATGTATGCTTCGATTATGATTGGCCATTCGGATCATGTGGTGGGAATGATGGGGTAAATCTGGCGCAATTTCTAAAGGCACAACGTCAGAAAACCATAGAAAACTGGGATACTGTTTGGTTGACCCTCTTAGTGAACGCTAAAAAGGAGAAAGATAGCCCGACGCAATCTTTGCTCTGCTTTCCTGTTTCATGTTGCTCCTATTTTCCACATGATTATTCATGAAAAGTTCAAGATGACGGGACCAATACGAGAAGACGTCTGTACTTGGTTTAGTAGGCACGACCTAAGAAAATGCAGTAATTTTCTTTTATTGCGTTATTACAACAGCGTTGCCCAATCAGTATTTAGACTGTTTTTTACATCACTATTGAAATTATCCTGTTTACAATCATGTTTTATTGATGGTGCTCTTCGTATTAAATAACTAATTCCGACAATTCCATTCACGGGTTCTCTAGCTGGCCCATGCAGATTGACAACTCATCTCATCATTTGTTTAGTGTTCTCCGGTGTCTCCTTGCCAAGCTACCGTATCGACCGAATTTTCGCTTTTTCTGAGTGTTTCACGTGCCTCTGTCGTCTACTTCGTACCTTGAATATGCGCGCTCGCGCTCACGGACCTCAGGAGCGCTTGCAGGCTTATAAATTTTTATAGGTGTCATCAGAGTGCAAATAGTGCCCACGCTGTTCTTCTGTAATGTGCGGTGATGGTGATACGTGTCGCTGAGTTATTCATGCGCACGAAGTGGTGTGCAGCTGCCGAGCGCACTTACACGGGCTTTGCGCACTTACACGGGTTCCGTTATATTTCTGACTCTATCGCTAAATCACCTGATAAGTAGAGCAGCGCGACGATAGTTATAGGAGGAAAACAAAACGAAGACACAGATCCTAACAGATATTCCACAAGTACTTCGCTGGCAGTCAGCATGTTTATTCAGGATGCTCCGTCTTGATTGTATAACTTGTGGCAGAGGAATATTATATTGAAGTTCATTGAAAATAGGATGTGGCAAGTAATCATGCCTTTATACCATATTACAGATAGTGTTGCAAATGAATTGGAATTTTCTAACACACTTCTTTAGTTGAACTTCAATGCAATGGAGGTCATAACATGTTATGAAAATGTTCAGCTAATTAACAGCTAGGGAATGAAGTATTCATGAGGTGTGAAGTAGCTAAATGATGTGCTCTACAAGCGTAATATTTACGTGAATATTGTAAATAACTGTTTTAAATGCCAAGCATTTCTAGCTAACTTCGGTGACTTTGAGCGTATCTATCTTGAGCGTATCCCATATCGTATCGACTTAGAGCGTATCCTTGAGCGTATCCCATATACTCGCATATACTCGCAGGTCCTCCCATAAACTCGCATGCATCGCTTTGACGCATGCGCGTTTCAGTGCGTCCGACGTCCCTCCGTCACGAAAAGAGGAACGCGCAGTGTTGTCACGGTAACGCATTGGCGCGAAATGCAGCATGTCGCATTTCGCGCCGGTTGCCATGGGGCAGCGCTGGTCGCGCCTGGCGTCAGACTATAGAGTGCTCGCATTTTGCTAACGTAGCGTCGCTGTGCCAGCGTGCGCGTGCGTCAACGCTACAGTGGAGTATATTGGCCCTTTCATAATGCGCTCACGACCATTTTGCTACCTCCACATATACGATGTTTGGTGTTACGTAGCGTCAATGGCTTACTAATATACGACTGGTGCAAACATGATAATCCGGACGCCCGTGTCATGTAAGAACATGACAACATACCACGCTCATAGCGTACTCGCGGCCGTTTCGCTAGCTTCACATTTCCTAAATTTGGTATCACGCGATGTGAATCGATGACGTAGGTATACAACACTTCCAAACATGCTAATCATGACACGGAAGTCATGTACGGCATCATTTCCTATACCTAATAAGGATGTGCTGATTTTAAATGACATATCGACCTCTCTCATTTGTTGCTTCGCATATAATCGATTTCCACTGTACCTGAGATCTGCCTTTTTTTGTTTGTTGCTAACCTTTACAAAACACAAGTGCCTTCCTTTTTTTATAGATACTCCTTCATTATGCTCGTGTTATGGACGCAAACCACTGTGTATTCTCATTAGTTTGGACCTAATTATACACCAACTGAAACACTCATTACATCAATGCTGCATACATTCGCCACACCGGATGGCTTTTGATTTTAAGACATTCTAATCAAGCCTATCAGAAGCACCGAGACATTTTATAAAGGTAATTGGACAATTGAATTATTGTGCAATTTAAGTGAAATCGGTCGTCGAAATCCTCATTGGAGAAAAGGCAACTTACTGAGATACAATTTCTGAAATCTATGTGAAGAGATGCCGTGCATGGGTGAACAGTTACACCCACAATCCAAAGACGTCCTAACTATTATCAACTTGAGCGGGAAGACGCGTTTACTTTGTTATCACACGGGACAAGACGGCCATTAGCGATGGCGTTCACGTAGAGTGAATTGAGAGCTTTATCAGAGTCCTGAGCTGAAAGCATTTATTTTAAGCCCATAGCACCTCTCTTTGACACCTCATTAGCACTCACCTAAGCGTACCACAATGAAAAAGTTTTTTTTAATGCGAACCTTTTCTTAGCGAACTTCGGCGAAGTTGAGCGCATCTATCTATCTATCTATCTATCTATCTATCTATCTATCTATCTATCTATCTATCTATCTATCTATCTAGCCCCTTACGTTTGGATGCTATCGTTGTCACCCCCTGAACTTGGCTGAACCAAAAGTACCATGGGAGGGTAAGATAGTTTCACGAATATGGCGCACTGGTCAAGACATGAAAAATGTTACAAGCATGCCGCGTACGTCGTCAATCATGTCCCGCCAAAAGTGGCACATACCCGCGGGCGGGTATGTGCCGCTGGTATGCGGGTATGTGTCACAGGTGCTTGACACATGGTGTCTACCCAGGAACGACAAGAACACACATGAGAAATATTAATGAATGAGTGTTAAGAAACACCCTACATCGGCAGCTTCAACCCGACGACTGCTAAGAATAAATAACAGGGTCCCAAGTGGAATCGAACCCAATCATTCGGCGTGGCAGTGAAGCATTTTTATCACAGAGCTACGCCAGGTCTCGGATCTACTTTTCACATCGACGCTAATCTTGGTGAAACGCCAATAGTGGTTCCAGTGCTGCCTATCTAATTTTATTAACCTTACATATGTACTGCTTTGACACAGCCGCCACGTCGGGTTAACGTCGATTGTGGTTACATATCATGCGCTGAAGTTGATTCATACAACAGTGTCCAGGGCCAGATCCTGGCGAGCATCAGTGCTTCATACCAGCTGCTGATGTTGATAATATGTATGTTCCAGTAGGTATCGTTGCGCAAGTGCAAAGAACTGGTAATATAAACATCTACAACACTTCAAAAGATGTCTGTGTATTTGTATATATTTTAGTGCCATTTCATGAAGTGTCGCGCAATAAAAAAATTGCTACGGGGTCAAGTTTCCTTCACATGCTGCACATAACGTCTATTCCCTTGTACGTTGGATGTGCCGAATTTTTTATTTATTTGATCACAGCTAATAGTCCTTTTGTTTGTTTAGTTGTGGATGTTTTAGTGCTCATGCAAACACCCAAAATAAAGCATCACTTTGTTTTGACAACCGATTTTCGGCATCTAAATTGATGTGCCGCTTAAATTACTGATTTCCTAAAGGCGCAATTCTTTCGTGTCACAGTTTCCATTCGGAATTGATTGCAACATACTTGTTTCATAGGCTTCGAAAATACGTTGCGGAAATATATTTGATTATAAACACAAATTTTCAAGAACTGTACTTGATCCCAAAAAGAATCGTTTTCAGCTCTGCCACAATTCTCACCCGAAACCCCGAATTAGCGGAGAAAATAGCTATAGCTATCGCTATGCTCGGCAACAAATGGGAATTGATCTACAGTGGCTCCAGGCCGGCATAAAAGCCTTTGAACGTGGAGTCATCTTTGACCAGGCGCTACGTATCCAGCGCAAAGTACACCCGAGTGCCCTGAAGCACCATGCTTTCATCTGGTTCCCCGCCCAACTCAGCCAGGTGTCGGGTGCCCTATTCAACCTCAACGAGATCGCCCATGATGCAGCGCACGCACTTACCGACCGCACCGCCACAGGGCAACCCCATCTTGCTGGGTTAGATACCAATCAAGATGCACCAATTACGTACAATGAAATATAAAGCACTTTTACCTGGAACGCCGTATTTTTCCACCCCCACATCCGAAACTTAACCGACCACAGGCATTCACCCAACGCCTATTACAGACGCACACGTACTCAAACCTTGCCACGCTTCACGTTTATTATCCCGATGCATACTCCAGCGGCACTTGCCCATCATGTGGACACAAAGCGACACTTGCACACATGCTCTGGGAGTGTAGAACAACTCCTCCCGAGTCTACCTCAAGCAAGTGGGAGAGGTTCCTCAGGAGCACACTTCTCGCCGACCAGCAATGGGCCGTCCAGCAGGCCCCACGAAGCGGCCGCCAGGTACTCCCTGTCGGTTCCTACGTGGGAGACGCCCGCTACGCGCTAAGCGCATCCTGCAGGACTGAAATAAAATTTTTTCATTCCATTCCATTCAGCTTGCCGTATGATGCTTCTACTGGAGAATTGTTTCAAAAGGCTGGATATTACCTGTGCATCACCTCTACGATTTTCGATTACCATTGGCGCTCAGGCGTGAAGCGAAAGGAAGCTGACAATTTCGCATAGCACCGACTGTCAAGCTATGCGGGATCTGCCGAATTTTATTCGCACGACTACAGTCAAGCATTATAATGTTTGATAAACAAAAAAAACGTGGAATGTAAATCCCTCCAAAACTAACTACTCCAAAGATAAGTTATTCTACATAGGGCCTACGCCACCTAATATATATATATATATATATATATATATATATATATATATATATATATATATATATATATATATATATATATATATATATATATATATATAATATATATATATATATATATATATATATATATATATATATTGTGAAAGTTGGCATAGATTTCATACACTGTATACACAAACCTTCCTGCGCCAAATACACATTTTCAGTTTTGATCGTTCTCTGAAGTTGCTTTATTGTTAATAGAGTTGCTATATTTCTATTTATAGAATTTTAGTTTTGTTTTCTTGCATGTTATTTCAGTTTGTATTGTCGATTGTTGCCACTACTCTTGTGTTCAAGGGTTTCGGTAGGCCCTTGTCAAGCTGCCTCTTTCGTGGAGAAAATTTACCTACAGCTATTCTTTATTGAAGTGTATTGATTAAAATAAACGATAGTAATATTATAAGTATTATGACCGTACGCTCAGAGCACTGTCATTAGCATTTACGCCCTAAACGCTCTGAAATAAATGGATTAAAAGGGTGTATCACCACAACATAAGATAGACAAACAAATCGTTTGTTGGTGACGATTCTTTTCGCAACCTTGCAGATTACCGGGGTAGTCGCTACCGCAAAACCCTCAGCCAACTAAACCACTGAACAGGGAATCTAAAAACTCATTATTATTTGAATAGATACAGAATGAACGTCTTGCATGCCAAAACTTCCCTAACGAACATGAGTGTCTCTATACAGGGCGTGAAAAAACTCCCCCTTAAAGTGGCCTTGCAACACTTTTTGAGCATAGTCAGAAAACGCTGCCCTTCGAGTTTAGGCTCCCGAGGACATGCGAGCCAAAAGCCAAAGCGCAGCACGCGGCCTGGAATTCACATCAAATTATCTAAGTCAGCTATAAATGGCTTTCTTTTCTCTCAACAACCGACGTAAAGCTAAAAAACTACACGCAGATTGCCCATTCATCAGCTATTGGCTGATTTGAACATGACTCTCTCAGTTGTTTCAGAGATCTCCGCGAGAGGCCCTCGTTCGTTCACGCAATCGCCCACGATCACACTGAAAAAGCCACGTATTCGAAGGAAAAAAAGTGGTCGAGGTCATGAAGCATGCGTGACTTTTTTTGTTTGCCCCTCCCATTTCTCCCTGCTTAACACTCAGTGCTTTTCGTTGGGACTAGAAAAGAGAGAGTGCGATTCCAGTGCGTGAAAAATCTTTGTAACACCGCTTGTACTGGACAGATTCTTTAATTTTTCGGCGTTGATATTGTGAGTCAATAGGCTTTTT
Source organism: Rhipicephalus microplus (assembly GCF_013339725.1). Lineage (NCBI taxonomy): Eukaryota > Metazoa > Arthropoda > Arachnida > Ixodida > Ixodidae > Rhipicephalus > Rhipicephalus microplus. The sequence continues at coordinate 61,113 of NW_023611432.1, read as the reverse complement.
CAGTAAAAAACTAATTCTATGGTTTTCTTTAAAAAAGTGTTTCAGGGCCCTTTAGGATTAGCGTTGTGAAGCATTTTTTTGCTTTGCAGACAACTGTCGATCAGGTTCATTAGGAATTCCAGCTGATTACTCCCGGCTACATTAGGTGAAGGTGTACAGGTGTGTAGCTTTTCCAGCAAGTACATGTTTCACAACGAATGACAACTCCCGGTTAGGGAAGATATAAGGAAACGTAGCTGTGAGTAATGTTCTTAAACAAACTATTTGATGGTTTTCCAAATGAGTGATTTAGCGCAAGGAGGCATGTAGTAACAATGCGGCGATGAAATGCCTATTAGCAACGCTTTTGATATTGATACTGCCGATTTGTTTTGTTCTGTTTCACATTCTGAACTCAAGAATTGTTTTAAAAAGGCATCCCGCACAGAAATGACGAATTCTTTTTCATAAACAAATGTATGATGTCTGGTAATAGCTTCAAGGGACTACTCCTTTTTTTAATCCAACTTTTTTTTTATTTTGGATGATAAGTTTTACGTTCAAAAGTCTGCCTTTGTATCGGTTCTTACGTAGCACCAGTATTGTGTTGCGTAATTCTAAGTTGTTCGAGCTAAGAGAGGACATTGCTAAGCTAAGAGAAGACCATTAAAAATACTGTGGAATAGGAGGCATTGGGGAGAAATTCAGAAGTTCGAGTTTTTAATTTAAGGATTTTGAGTTATTAGAAGGAGAGGAAGAAGGCGACAAAGCTGTTACTACTAGTCTATGTCGCTCTGTCTGCATTTATTGTTATTTTTGTTTATATTAGGGCTCAGCACTGCTCAAGTCGATGGACGACTCGAAAAGGTACCTACCGTATAGGCGACCGACGAGTGCTGTGCAGCCCGCCGCGTCGAAAGGTGCTAGAAGAAATGAAACAAGCATCAGTGAGAGCACCGCCAAGACCTCCCAAAGAGTGACATCAGGTCAGATGCACCAGCTGGTTTGCGCAAGCACACCTGACTGCAAATACGTGCATTATAAAAGGAGTCCCAAGATGGTACTCGGACGAAGAGCTGTTATCCTACCTGAGACCTCAGGGAGTATACCACGCAAGAAGAATCATACGACAAGTCCAAACCTCATCCTCCGATTGGGAATCAAGGCTCACTGACTCTTTGGTTCTCACATTCGCTCCCAATTCGAAACGCCCAGAGATCAACATTAGCTTCACCAGACACGAGCCTGTAGACTACGTGGAGACGTCGCCACGCTGTTTTAAATGTCAGCGTTTTGGACATGTTGCTTAGCACTGTCGTGGGGAACAGAGGTTTAAGCGCTGTGGGGGTTTCATGACTTTAAGACGTGTACAAGTGAAGAAGAACGTGTGTGTGCAAACTGTGGCGGCGACCACCCAGCTAGCTATGGCCGTTGTCCAGCACGAACAGCTGCGCAGCGAATAAGACGTTTGTCCTCAGCCCGAAGACTGAACGAACCATCACTCATAAAGAAGACGTCCGGCGCGCCACATTATGGTGGTTTGGACAATGAGTACGCAGGTAATTTTCCGCGCCTAAATCCGACAAGAGCTGGTACTGAGTGAACGCAAGTGCTCAACGCTGGTGAGAAATGTATCACGAAAGAGTCCGCCAAGCGCACCTATGCTGAAGCACTAAGGCCACCTTAAGTACCACCCAGAAGCAAACAGCAAGAAAACCTCGAGCAGGTTATTTGCGCCCTGTTCACCGCACTACGTTCACACGGCGCTAGGATGCGTGCGAGTTCAACGAAGGACATGTTGGAAGCAGTCTGGCTTTTGAGTCATTGTTACTTAGCTCTGCTTCCACATACACACAGTAGAAACGTGGCAATGTCTCGCCTACCTGGTCTATTTCGTCCTTCAATAACGCCCTTAATAATAGAATAGAACTGCGCCGGTCTTCTAAAACGTCTGTGCGAACTCAACCTTTTCCTGCGCGACATTCCAATACCAATTCTAGCCCTCTCAGAAGCCGGTCTCCCAAATAATTAGACGTTCTAGAGTACACCCGACAAGGCCACCTGAGCATAACGTCATGTGCAAATGGAAGCGCAACAATATACATAAGGCGGGAAATACCTCCCGTCGCCTTACCAGTGCAAGAACTCTGTTTCAACTCACTGGAAGTCGCTTCTGTGCAAGTGTGCCTGGGAAACCGAAAACTGAGTGTGGTATCCGAATACATAAGCTCACGAAAAAAGGTCTCCATGGAGGCTTCTATAAAGTACCTTTGCACTCGATGTCCCGCTCCTCAAATAATATGTGGTGATCTGTGGCGCACTATCCACTCTGGCAAGATAGTGTATATTTTCGAGGCAAGAAACTTCGAGCAGCTGCGAATGCTGCCGACTGATGTATGGCGATTGATGGCAACCCCACATTTTTCAGGCCAATAGATTCATGGAGTGCAATACACCTTGTACATAACTACACGGACCTTCTGGTAACGTCTACCACGGCACCAGACAAGATGGGCAGCGACCATTTCCCCATCTTCACCAATATCCTGGGATTTCGAAATACTGGTCGACTATTCTGCAATGTAACACGCAGGGACACCTTCAGAGATTCCTTGGACAAATCCACCAATGAGCTGTTTGCAGATATGTTGCAAAGCGAGCGAGCGGCAACTTCGTTGCTGAAACTGCCCGACCATTTTCCTGCTCTTGGCTTGAAATTGAAGAACCTCGGCGCTGCACGTAGACGAGCGGAGCGTAAACGAATGAGAACAAAAGGAAATCCGTCTGTCAAAACCGAATATAACAAGATAAACGCTGCGATCCGTCGCCATACAAAAGAATTAAGACGAATTCAATGGGCCGTGAGCAGCCGTGAGCCTCTCGTTCTTGGTCACCTTGTGGACAAGCATGGTGTTTGGCCCGACCCTCAGAAAGTCGCTGCAGTCAGCAGCTTCAAACAACCTCAGTCTGTACGAGAGTTGCGAAGCTTTTCGGGCCTATGCTCGTACTTCCGTCGCTTCGTGCCCAAGTTCACCGACCTCGCTTATCCTTTGACGTGCCTACTCAACAAGAATGCACCTTTGCTGTGGTCAGCAGAATGCAAGTCGTCTTTTTCGCAACTCAAGTTTGTTCTTACGTCTGGGACCATGCTTTGCTACTATGACCCATCTGCAGCCACAGAAGTTCATACCGACGGCAGTGGTGTAGGTGTCGGCGCCGTCTTGGTCCAACGCCATGGAGCTGCTGAACACGTCATTGCCTATGCCAGTCGTTCTTTAAGTAAACCGGAGTGAAACTATACTGTCACAGAGCAGGAATGTCTCGCGGTGATATTTGCCATGCACAAGTTTCACCCTTATACCTATGGACACCGATTCTCGATTGTCACGAACCACAATTCTTTATCTTGGCTCACTGGGCTACGGGACCTATCTGGTCTTCTTGCTCGTTGGGCGTTACGACTTTAACACGACTTTAAAGTCTGTTACAAGAGTGGTCGTCATCATTGGGACGCCGATTTCCTTTCACGGCTTTCCCTTCCGACAACCGAGTGTGACACTGACAGCTTTGATGAATATTTGGCAGTAATGGATACTCCGTTTCCTGGCCTAACAAATTTTCGAGCTGAGCAACGCAGTGACAACAGTCTCCGTTTTTTCTTTATTTGCGGAACAAACGCTCAACGTGGTTTCGTCGTAAAGGATGGCGTTCTTTACAAAAAAAATTACTCCGGCGTAGGCCCTCGCCTACTTCTAGTTGTGCCTACAAGCCTGCGACAACACGTATTTCGAGCAATGCACGACGATGCAACAGCTGGCCATATAGGTTTTTCTAGGACATTTTATCGCACGCAAGAATGCTTCTTCTGGCCAAATATGCGTGAAAGTGTCATTGCTTATGCTGCGAGCTGTGAGCAATGTCAACGTTACAAGCGTCCTACAACTACGCCAGCCGGACTACTTCATCCCATAGCACCCCCAGGTTCACCATTTGACGTCTTCGGAGTTGACCTGCTCCGCCCTCTTCCGCGATGAACGAACGGCAACCGATAGATTTGTAGCGAGAGAGGAAGACGGACGGCGGCCAACGTGGTCGTGTCGTTCTCTCGCCACTTTATTCCACGCCTCAAACGGAGCCGCGGTGGCTGTCCACGTCCGACACACCAAGTCCGCTAGCTTGTTCTAATCCTCGCGCAGCTCGAGCTAGCATCAGCTGCGCGAGAGGCGCGGCGCGGTGATTGAGAAATGATGATGGTGATGATGGCACTACAGGGGCTCCCCCCCCCCTAGCGCTTTGCGCGATTTGAAGGCATATGAAAAAAGAAAGAGAGCGACAAATGCTATATACATGAACGACAATTCATAAAGAGTTCATTTGGCAAGTCCAGGTTGTCAACATTTATGGGCCATCGGTAAGCAGTGTGTCTCGAGTGGGCGACTCTGGGAGAAGCGAAAGGGACGAAGAAGGAAGTGCCGGGTCACTGCGGTTGCCGACAAGCGGGTCTCGCGATGACCTGGTCGGACAGGACGAGAGTGGACCGTGTGTCGCGAGGTCATGTTGCTAACGTCGGCAGAGGGTCGGCAGTGCGGGTTTTGACGATGGGGTCGACGCAACACAGACCTCAAAGTCCAGCGGCGTCTGACGTGCCGGTATAGATAGACGTGTCGACGCACGCAGGAACGTGTCCTAACAATGCCGCCAAGTGTACGGTGGGTAGTCGGGTACACGACTAGTGGTGGGACATTGCGTTGGATAGGCCGAGTAGGCGCTGGCGCCGTCTTCAGGGCTGTGACTGCAACTCGTGGCTGCGTAGCAGGGTGGCTAAAAAGTTGCCTCAATGTGTGACGCCGAGCACGTTGTCGTCGCCGACATAGGGTAATGGGTGGTAGACACGTATGAGGTATGAGCGTTGTCGCGGTTGTGACACACGAGCTGGTCTTGTGGACACACGTCTGGTTGTTGCCGTCCGGAGGCAAAGGCTCCGGGGAGTGGTGGTGGTGAAACCCAGTCAGCGTGGGCTCGCCCGGAGTATTGGACGGGACACCTGTGCTCGTGTAATGACCTCCGGTAGTCCACGCACGAGGGTTGGCGTGCAGGTCTGCATAATTCATGGCTGCCTCTAGCCAACACCCCCTAGATTGCTCCACAGCAGGCGTGGTATGCCTGGTGAGCCCTGTCTGAAGCGGACCGGGCACGTCATCCTCAAGCGCGTCAGTCATAGTCGCAGCGTCTTGGAAGCTTGGCCGTGATTGATGGCTGGTGGCTTTACCTTCAGGTGCGGGAAACTGCGAGGACGATAGTGGTCGTTGCTGGCAGGATGTGCAGAGCATTGATGCTGGTCGACAGTCGCCTTCGGACATCGGGGAGGGTGAAGGTTCCGCAACCGGGAGGTGAATAGCGGGCGTGACAATGCCCATAGTCGTGGTAGCCACCAGGGATTTCGGTGATGTTGCCGTCGTAGAACCTGACGTGTCAGCCGTGTTGTGAGCCATGGAGGTCGGCCGAGACGAGCCGGTGGTAAGCATGCCTGCAGTGTCGTCGGCCGAGGACGATGAAAACACGAACCCCGTGGCTGACTGGTTGCATTCAGCCCAAATATCGAGAACCTCGGCCGATGGGCAGTCGGGCGCCGGACACGCGTCGCTAGTGGCCAGACGAGAGGTTAAGTCTCGTTTATCGGACGTTGTTGAAGACGAAAGCTTCGAGGTCGGGAAGTCAATAACGGGCGAAAGGTCACCTGTGCCAGACTCCGATGCGGGCGGCAAGGTGGTCGTCATGGAGTCTGGTGGGGCCACGGTGTCGCGTGCCGTCGCTTTCGTGGAAAACGTGCAGGTAGCAAGCGTGCCAAAAGGACCATCGGCCGAGGACTTCGAAAAAACGCACTTCGTGGTGGACAGGTTGTCGGCAGCAGGAACGACTTCAAGAACCCTGTCGGATCTGTGACCGGGTGCGAGAATCACTGCGCTAGTGGCCGGACCAGAGGTGGAGGGAGACGTTGTCGGGGAAGTTAGGTTGCGGTCAGATGAGAGCTTCGGGCCGGAGGGTCCAGCACGCTGCGACGCAGGGAAAACCTAAAAGTCGTGGGTTCCCGGCAGCGGGTGGTAGATGAGGCCAAAGCTGGCAAGCACCGCAGAGCAGAGGTCATCGTAAGACTGCTGGCTGGAGGTTGAAGTGGCAGAGAGATGACGCAACTCTACCGGAAGGGCGTCATAAAGAATGGCGTGCATCAGCGGCTGGTCCGTGACGCCATTCAACGCAAGAACGGCATCGAACTGCATGAACCATACCTTGGGGTAGGTCGATTGGAACGGCGGCACTGGCGGGCAGAATTGTGGGAACATGGCAGCGGGCCGCTCGGCGAAGGGCGTGTTCTCCGGGTCACCAATGTAGCGAGAGAGGAAGATGGGACGGCGGCCAACGTGGTCGTGTCGTTCTCTCGCTACTTTATTCCACGCCTCAAACGAAGCCGCGGTGGCTGTCCACGTCCAACACACCAAGTCCGCTAGCTTGTTCTAATCCTCGCGCAGCTCGAGCAAGCATCAGCTGCGCGAGAGGCGCGGCGCGGTGATTGAGAAATGATGATGGTGATGATGGCACTACAGATTATTGTTGGCTTTGACCACCTCACATGCTACGCCCAAACTGCGGCGATTCCTTTGGCAACGGCCACTCAAGTTTCACAGCTCATGCTGTCGCATGTTATATTACGCCGTGGGTCCTCCTTGTCATCATCAGTGATCGCGGACGGCAATTTGTTGCCGATGTAGTTGAAGACCTCTTTCGTCTTGCTTCATGCCATTTTCGTCACACTACCCCGTATCAACCGCAGGCTAATCGTTTGATGGAATGAACTAATAAAACTCTCGTCAACATGATTTTCATGTATGTTGATTGCGAACACAAAACATGGGACGCGATCTTGCCTTTTATAACTTTTGTCTACAACACTGCACAGCACGAAACAACGAGATACAGTCCATTTTTTCTGCTTTACATACGCCTATCCCACACAGCTCTTGACACTATTCTTTCTTTTTCCGAGACTGATCAGCCTACTCTCGCCGAAACCATTTACCGCACAGAAGAGGCCCGGCGCATCGCCTGTCTTTGAACTTTCGTCTCACATAAGCGCTCTAAGAACCGTTACGACAGAAGTCACCGGCACGTATTGTTTGAGAAAGGGGATTTGGTGTGGCATTGGACGCCGCTTCGCAAGGCCGCCGCTCAAGCAAGACCAACGTCGTTCATGATGCCCGTTTGAAACGCTTTCATCATCGCAACGAAGCCTAACTCGCCTTGTGGGCATCGTCTGCAAAGGGGGAATCGTTACGATACTGAAGGGACGCGTGGAACAAGAAGAGAACGAGGTCGGTACGAGTGGTGATCTGCCACATCTCTGGACTCTTGCATTCATCATCTCCTTAAATAAAGGCATCTCACCGTAACAATGATATAAAAGCTAATAGTGGACAAAGGACTGAACAAGAAAAAAACGCCTATTTATTCTTGTTTTGCCTTTCGTTCACTCTTAATTATGCGTGCAAGTTGTCTGGGTATCAATATCAGCTTTAGGAGCTTTGTCCCTAAAATTATCCCAGGGGCAAACGCAAGGACCTTCATAGCCTTTCTAGGTCATCACCATTTTGTCATCCTGAAAGCAGCGGGCATCTAATGGCGTGCATAGATTTGAGCCTTTGCAGCAACTCTGGAAGCCTAAGAGCATCTTCCGAGAATCCCAGCGTATGAATTAGTCTAGTTAATTGTGCCAGTGGTGCTCTTAATTTTGTTTTCTTCTTTCGTATAGACCATGAGGCACTTTGCTCTTCAGGGTAACGCATCCCGCTAATATGTTTACCCGCATCACGCTGTCATACTTACTCGGAAGGGTTTGTAAATTGAGGCAAATCCCGCAGAGTGTATTGCACGTGCACGTATACATATTCTGCTTCATTTTAAAGCCGTGTGACAAGTGCAGCATAGGTTGACTGAAAATTCCATCTGGAAATCATATATCTGCTCTCAATGCATATATCTCCCCGTGCAAGAGGATTTATATGCTCATTACGACACAATGTCAGATATGTACCAAGTGCCTATGCTCAAACGTGCCACTCGTTTTCTTCATGTTTCATTCGGCACACGTATGTGTGAGCTCGCAGTATGCTTCTAGCTATGACGAGTAAAATAATACTATGGTTACATCGCAGATGTTCAGCGCTGATTGCTGAGTTACCTACATTGTATTGATATGTGGGGTTTAACGTCCCAAAACCACCATATGATTATGAGACACGCAGTAGTGGAAGGCTCCGGAAATTTCGACCACCTGGGGTTCTTTAACGTGCACCCAAATCTGAGCACACGGGCCTACAACATTTCCGCCTCCATCGGAAATGCAGCCGCCGCAGCCGGGATTCGAACCCGCGCCCTGCGGTTCAGCAGCCGAGTACCTTAGTCACTAGACCACCGCAGCGGGGCGAGTTACCTACATTTACGGTAGCTACAAAGATGCATCGTGCCATCATTGCAGCTTCTGTTTTAGGACGACGATGAGTAAGACGCTGTACTACAGTGGACGTAAATGTAAAGTACACTCAGCTCTAGTAAAAGTACACATTTATTTTAGGAGTTCGCAGTTCAACAACACATGACAAATATGTACCAAGCCGTGATTATATTGACACACCTGGACGGGTTCATAAAGAGGACGAGGTCGAAGCGGGACTAGCTCACGGGCAGCTCGGTCTCCTGCTTCTGGCTCTGAGCTGTACCTCACACAATCATATCATTATGTAAATAAACGCGTTTCATCGGTACAGTTGTGGTGCGAGGTGCTGGGTAAGCCAGTTACTGTCAAGTAATACCGGAGGGCATCCGTATTCTAACGACGGATCCGCAAGAGCACAAGCTTCGCCGCAGCCGTCGACTAGCACGCTTGTCACCACTACCTCAAGAGATGAACTTGGGCGGTGACATCCAGCCGCCGATCGTGAGGGCGGTGCCTTTCCACTACCGAGAGCCACGCACACTCACAGGAAAAGCTGTTCGCAAGTTCCGTAGACTGTCACGCTGCTCCACGGCCGCCAGCGTAATTTTTTCAAAGAGTATTGGAGTAGCGGTGGGGCAGCGGCGTTCATAGCATGTATATGTACGTCTTATCTGACGTTGGGGTTTCACTACAACGTTTCTGTTGTAGTTACTGGATGCACAAAGGTCTTTGTAGTTGTTGCACAGTCTTCGTTTGCGAAAAGGGTGCGTTTTTAGACACAGTGAAGTAACAACTGAGGCGCTTATTCGAGTTCATCTGTACCTGTGAGTAGGTTTCGTGCCTCATTTTGTGTGAGTAACGTGGGGCATGTTTTGATCTGCTTTGCATTCGGCACTGACCTTCAGATTTGGGGCTATCGCGTTCGTTGCTTCGCCTTTGCAGCAAAGCTGTGACAATTTTCAAACGTGCTTCAAAAATATCAGCCACAAACCTTCACGCCACAACAAGTGATGTGTTTGGAATTCAGGACCTCTTCGAGGCATCGTATCCGAGTTTCTGAAGCCTCTAAGTCGCGCATAATATGCGACTGCAAAAAGAGTAAAGCCATCGCAAAGCGAAGAAAAAACAGTGCAAGCCGCATATGTGCTCAGCGACTCCGCCGTCAACCGATACTCTCTGAGGGCGCCATAATGAACCACCCTGGGCGCCCCCTATAGGCGATGAAACTTGAATGGCTGATGGCTGAACCACTGTAAACGGGTGAGCTGAACCAATGGTTGGAATGCCGCCAGCCAGTTGTCCCACGTGGGTCTATTTGTTAACCTAAGTGATTTAGTATGATTCGAGAATCACGAGGACACTTTGACAACAAGGGACCGTTTCACGGAGGAGATCAAGAAGTGCTTTGGCAACGCAGCGACGATGAAGAAAGGCGCGGAGCAAATGTTGTCGCAGATAGCTCAAGCTTATGGTGAGACTTGCAGAACGTACTTTGAAGAGGTACTAAAACTGTGAAAGTGTGTGGATGCCAACATGACAGAAGAGGACAAGGTAGGCCACAATCAGAAAGGAATTGCAAAAGACGTGTACCACTTCCTTATCGGCATGGAGAGTTTTGATTCTGCGGTCAATGCGATCGAGCACTGCCGAACGTTTGAGGCCCTAAAGACTCGCTGCATCATTAGAAAGTTCACACGCCTAGCCAATGTCACGATGGTAGCCACTGAATGTGTGCCAAAACTTCTTGCCTGCCGATCTTTTTTCTATGATTCGCCTCATTGCAGGCGAGGAACTTTGTCGCCAGGTTTCTGTACCCGTGAACGCCAGAGAACCACTGTGTGATACACCGTCCACAAGCGTCCCACGACTACGTCACCCGGAATTCTCCATCCCGTACCACCTACTATAGTTCTCCCTTCGAGATTGTTGGTTTTGACCTTCTAGGTCTGTTTCCGCGTTCAGGCAGTTCCAATCGATGGGTCATCATGTGCGTCGACCACCTGACTCGCTATGCAGAAACGGCGGCAATACCTAATGCAGCAGCTGTGCACATGTCACAGTTTATGCTTCGCCATATAATTCTTGGTCATGCCCCTCCACGAGTCGTCATTAGCGACAGTAAACGTCAGTTCTTCGCTGACATTGTTGAAGAGATCCTGCGCACGTCTGCCAGCCTATTCCACCGTGCTACCCCGTATCACCCACAGACTAATCGCCTTGTAGCGTGCACCAACAGGACGCTAACGAACACGTTGTCAATTCATGTCGATGCCAAGCACAAAAGCTCGAACGAAGTACTGCCCTATATCACATACGCATACAACATCGCGGAGCACGAGATGACAGGGTACTCGCCCTTCTTTATACTCCCTGCCAACTCCCCTTAGAAAAACTTGAAACTCCCCTTAGAAACACATGTAGATCTACCTCATAACGTGTGACTAAATGCCAAAAGTTTCAGCACTCACCGACTATCTTTAATTAAGACTTTTTTAAAGAGGCATCGGATCTGACGAATATTTTTGTTGTCGTATTCGTTTTTTGCGCTACTGCTGTGTTCGTTCCACTCCCTATTTCTATTTTTGGTTGTTTTCGGCGTCTATTTCCTCAGTTTTCATACTGACGCACTGCTTCTCTCAACTGGAATTAGGTGATGCCATCTGAAAAATGGGAAAGCTTTGTTTAGGCGGCATTCACAGGATTTATTTTGAAGCAAGTCTACGTAACCATCTCTAATTAGGCTTACAGTGATTTATTAGGAAAATGACAAATGAAGAAATTAGATTTCAGGATACGAGTGTCAACTCACAGCCAGTTTTTTGTTAAACCTTGCGGAAATATCGGCTTCTCGGTGGTGGTCAGGTAAGACGAACGTTGAACTTGCTTCAAGCTAAAGACTAGTCCGAGTCGAAGCATAATTGTATCAGAGATATTTATGTGAAGTGCCACTCTATGTTGAAAAGCGTTTTCTTTTTTATGTAATAACATACAATTTGACTTCAATAGTTAGACTTTTTGTTGCAAGAATTGGTTCATTCTCGAACGAACGAGTTGCGTTGCTGGTCAGCAGTGGCGTCCTACGTTCAGTGTCTCCACCTGCGAAAACATTCCTTTATACTTTTCAGCTCGCTAACAACATAAGCTTCTTCCTTTACCAGATTTCTTCTTCTTCCGAGAATCCGCGCTTCCTTCGATCTTGACGCTGAAAAATGGCAGGAATTAATTTTGTCGTGCAGCTGTCTCACCAGTGATAAATGTAACCACACAGGAAGCGAGCGTGAGCTCGCGCAAGCTGGCTGCGTAAGGGCCACAACAGACGTGGGCCTCTTCTCGTTATATTGCGATGTATAGGAGGCCAAGGTTGCAAGCAGTGGAGGAAAGTGAACGAGGCTCCAGCAGAACGCCGACGCCGCTTTATGAGGGCTGGTGGCACCGAGTTCGGGCAGTCACATCAATAATGCGCCAGATGCGTTACCCTTGAAGGGCTCATTTCACCGGGCGTCCAATTTGTCATTTTGCTGAAGTGCGTGACCTCTCCTGGTTAGTGCATGACGAGCGTTACAGTGTGTGTATAAACCAACAAAACGAGTGTGATGGCTACTAAGAGAATCTTTGATACTTGGGCGTCACTGAGAAGCCCCTGGAGTGAGAGTGCTGAAAATGTGACGTTTATTGGACTCATTTGTGCGCTTAGCTGCGCAGTGACGTCATTTACTGCATAATGCTGAGGAGGCCGCTGGGAAAATCTCACTAATTGCTGCACTGTTATTCGTTGCTGAGGAAACAGTACATGCAAAAATGAAATAGTTAGCTCAAGCAAAAAAGCGGCAGAAAACATGTATATATTGTTACGAGTAACTTCTTAAGCTATTCACAATACACAGAACCCGACAAGCAAGATTGCGCCAGTCCAGCTTCAACCAAAAATTAACCTCACCCTATTCTTTCATGCAGCCGCGTTGTAGCGGCTGTTATGTATCATAACCTCCAATGATAGAAGCACCATCCCGGTGCTTAATCAACGCAGCTGATGTCGAAGGGAGGTAATATTGTCACGTCGCTCCAGGGAGTGTGGACAAGGTTTAATGACGTCTGAGCAAGAGGGCTCTAACCAAGCGCGTCGGTTGGGCTTGTTTGCCAGAGCGGGAGCCCACGTGCACTTCTTTCTTCTCTGTGGTGTGAGCCTTCACCTTGGCATACGACCCACTACTAGAAGTAGGTGACAATATTCCTCCTCAACAAAAAAAGAAAGAGCATAGTCCCGATGGTGTAAAGTTATTAAAAAAACAAAACAAAGTAGCTTAAACAATGAAAAAGGGCACCAATAATCAAATGTTAGATGTAATAAGTTCACCAATAATGAGGCAATTATCAGGACACAAATAAAAAAACACAGAAAAAGTGATTTTTTAGGAACGCGTATAATAAGGCTTCATGCGCACCACGTGAACTATGTCAGAGGTCAGTTGTTTTCGTTGTACCCATCATGACGACGTAGCGTCCGGAACCACTTCGTAGTTTACATCGCTCACGCGGCGTAATACATTATACGGACCGAAGTATCTGCTGAGCAACTTTTCGGAGAGGCCGCGGCGTTGAACAGGGGTCCAAACCCATACTTGGTCTCCTGGACTGTAAGATACGTCATTGTGACGCATGTTGTAACGTCGTGCATCGACCTGTTGCTGCTGACCAATGTGTAGCCGGGCGAGCTGGTGAGTTTCCTCGGCACGCTCTGCGAATTCTTCTGCGTCAGTTGTTAATTGATCGGCGTCTTCACAAGGAAGCATCGCATCCAGCATCGTCTGAACTTCGCGGCCGTAGAGAAGGCGAAACGGTGTAATTCGGGTTGCTTCTTGAACGGCGGTGTTATAAGTGAACGTCACATAAGGCAAAATGCGATCCCATGTTTTGTGTTGGACGTTGATGTACATGGAGATCACGTTTGTGACTGTCTTATTTAGTTTCTCGGTTGAGCCGTTGCTCTGCGGATGGTAAGCAGTCGTCGTTCGATGCCTCGTGTTACTTAGTCAAAGAACTTCATCAATAAGCGGGGCAGTGAACGCTGTTCCTCTGTCGGTTATCACTGTAGATGGAGCACCGTGGCGCAGAACAATGTGGCACATGAGGAACTGTGCTACCTCAGAAGCTGTGGCTCGTGGTATCGCCTGTGTATCAGCATATCGGGTCAAATAGTCAGTTGCAACTATGACCCATTTGTTACCGTCGGACAATAAAGGAAATGGGCCGAGAATGTCCATGCCAACTTGGTCAAATGGCTTGTGGGGTGGATCAATTGGCTGAAGTAAGCTAGCCGGCTTGCTTGGTGGCGACTTTCGACGCTGGCATTCACGACAGCTTTTAACGTACTGCTTCACGCTTGCCGAAGGTCCGGGCCAGTAGTACACCTCACTTACTCTGGCGAGCGTTCGCGAGTAACTTAGATGACCAGATGTGGGCTCGTCATGACACGTGGAGAGGACTTCGTCCCGCATGTCCTTCAGAACAACGGGGCGGTATGTGCGGCTCGTAGAATGGGCGTTTTTGTGCACAAGACATTATCTTGGAGGCAGAAAGACGTCACGACACGAGATAGATGTCGAGGTATAACGGCGCTATGATCCCCCAGATAGTCAATGAGCGGTCGAATCTCTTCATCCTCTAGCTGGCGTCTGCTCCAGTCAGATGAGCTAAGGGCGCCCAGGAAACCGTCATTGTCTTCTTCTTCTTGATTGACTAAAGGTATGGGTGCACGCGACAGCGTATCAGAGTCTTCATGCTTCCATCCAGACTTATATACGAAGGTCACATCAAATTCCTGTAGACGCAAGCTCTATCGGGCCAGTCGTCCAGAGGGATCACGTATGTTTACCAACCAGCAGAGGGCATGGTGGTCCGTCACCACTTTAAATGGACGACCATAGAGGTACGGGCGAAACTTGGTGATCGCCCACACTACAGCGAGACACACTTTTTCTGTGGTCGTGTAATTCACCTCGGTACGGGACAGTGAGCGGCTGACACAGGCTATGACTCGTTCTTTGCCGTGTTGATGCTGGACGAGCACTACGCCGAGGCCAATGTTACTGGCGTCAGTGTGCACTTCTGTGTCAGCATCATCGTCAAAATGCGCAAGAACAGGGGCTGACTGCATCCGCTGTCATAGCTCGGCAAAAGCAGCCTGCTCCTCGATAGCCCATACAAACGGTGTGTCGTGGCGTGTAAGGCGAGTCAAGGGTTCCGCTATCTTTAAAAACCCTCTAATAAATCGTCGATAATAGGCGCACAAGCCCAGAAAGCGCTGAACAGTCTTTTTTTCGGTAGGATGCGGAAACGTGGTGTTACGAAGCGCGCCTCCGAAGAGGTTACGAAGGGCGCTACGAATCTCAACGCTGCAACCACTGTTTAGAAAGACGGCGACGCCAACACGGTCCCGAAGGCGCCACTGCTTCGAACTCTGCCGGGAAGGTCACCAGCTGTTTGGTAGCGTAGGTTTCTCAGCTCGCGACTGCTTCTGCGCAGAGCTGATAGACGAGCGGACGAGACGACGGTTAGTTAAACAAGGTTTATGTACAGCATATATACAGAGGCGTTACAAATTCGGCACTGGGCCGACAGAGACGCGAAGAGCTTCTCTCTAACACATAGCTCTACTCTCAAATGGGTCCGCTAACACATAGCTCAACTCTCTATCACATAGCTCTCTTCTCTGACACACAGCTCAACTCTCTATCACATAGCTTTCTTCTCTGACACACATGTCTGCTCTCCAACAGGTCTGCTGCTCGCGACGCACCGCAGTGCTTCTTTATGTGCACCGGGTGGATTTTTGAATAACAAAATGTCCAACCAGAAGCGCCGCTGGTCGTGAGGCCAGACTCCTCCAATGGGGTCACCGCTGGGCCACGTCCTTCTTTCTCATCGAATCTGGAGAGGCTGCGCTGCAGGTGCCTGCACCCAAGGACGAGTGACGTCGCCAGGCAGTGCATCAGACCCACCAGACCGGAAGACGCCGGTTGTTTACTCGACGGGCTCGCAGGCTGAAGTGACTCACTGCACGTGCGCGCCAGAAAGGTGCCGTCGCGTGTTGACACCGTTGAGTTGTTCATTGCGTCAGGCGGGCTCGCGTGCTGTCCTTGACACAGATTTCTTTTTTTCTGAGGCATGGACGTTTGCTGCGGACTTGCAGGCATAACAGCACCCCCGCCGCCAGAAAATGCGCCGGAAAGACGAGCTGCTTCCACGTGGCTCGGATGTCAGGCGCGCACGTTCGCCAGGTCCCTCCAGGTTCGCCTCCAGGGCCATGGGGAGAATGCAGCTCCAGACTCTGTTCCGGGAACACATCTCATTCTTGAGGATGTGTCCCAGCTCCACTGGCTTGTCGCCACAACTTGTCGACCAGCTTCGCTCGTCTCTTCTTACGATCTTTGGTTTCAGCACTTGTCGATGGTTCTGCAACTTGTCAAGAACGGATCGACAACAGACAACACGCGACACAAGCAAGTGCCCTCGGTCACCCGACAGAACACCAGACAAAGTATAGTACAACATATACCTAGCTACGTGTCTATCGGAATTTCGTTCCCTCTACATCAAGAGGCACATGTGGGACAGAAGACTCTTACAATTACAACTCAAATTTTTTTTCACGTACAACAACTTAACGAATTAGAATAGAACATAAAGTTGCCTTCTTGAGCTCACTCTGGACGAGAGCACTCAGCTAAGGTCGTGATGAGGTCAAAATTTTGCCCCGAATCGCCAGCGAAAAACCGAAAGGTTTAGAAGGTACTAGCTAGAACGCACTGCTCAATGCACCTGCATTAGCGTATAGCTTTCCCTTTTTTTTTGTAGCGAACGTCGAAGTTGTGCTGTTGGAGCATCATGCTCCATCTCATTAACCTGCCAGTTTTAGGCGACGATACCTATGCGGTACCAAGAGCGGCTCATACTTGCGACGTTGCAGAGGGCAACAACGATACGGCTTGCTACGAATTGACTCCTCACAAGTTAGCTCGATATTGTGTTCGATCACCGCCGTGTTTAGGGGACGGTCGGAAAACACGTATCCAATCTCGGAAACAATCTTTCTCGGGTTCTCCTTTTGGACTTCACTTAACCTAGGCTCTAGGTTCAACTGCTCGAAGATTACCTCCGATTCCCTTTCGAGTACCTCACTAGAACTAAAAATTTCTGCTCCCTCTTCCTCTGAAGCATTCAACAGCATATTTACGACTGCTTGACGTTGAACGTAAGGTTTCATCAAGTTACAGTGGTAAAATTTGTTCGGCCGCCTTCCTAATTCCACTTCATATTTCGTATCGGAAAGTTTTGATGTTACATTGGCGGGCCCTTCCCAATGAACCTCAAGCTCGTTCCTTTTGGATGGCTGCAGCAGCATCACCTAACTTCCTACTTCAAAAGCACGCTTCTTCGCCGATTTGTCGTAGTACTCTTTCGACAGCACTTGTGAAGCTTTCCTGTGGCTTTCCACTAGCGCTTTATTAGAGGGGTTCTCACGCTGCTCTCCAATGAGCTTCTCTCGGTCAACCCTCGACAGCTCACTCTAACTTTCCGCTACAGGCGGCAGCGTTGCGCCCCTCTCGCTCTGACTCAATGGCGCCATGTCGCCTCCCCCTGCTACGCATACCGTGCCGGTCGCTTCGGCGACGGGCCGCTCGAGTGACTGCTCACATGACTCACGCGGAAAATTTTGTCTCTGAGGTTCCGTCGACTCGCCGCCAAGGTCACACAGATTTGCTGCTTTTGAACTTGTTTCTTCACATAGAAAAAGATCAAGC
This sequence comes from Rhipicephalus microplus, assembly GCF_013339725.1. NCBI lineage: Eukaryota > Metazoa > Arthropoda > Arachnida > Ixodida > Ixodidae > Rhipicephalus > Rhipicephalus microplus. Next base: position 43,845 of record NW_023611432.1, on the reverse strand, counting down.
TCCCGCGAAAGCTTCCGCGCTTGCGATCGAGTAAGGGCCATGTCCTCGCCTACTACGAACGGTGGCAGTTGGTAGCGAATTCTCTGACCGCTGACCTGAATCGTTAGAGAAGCTACGCTAGGCGCCTGCGAACACTGTAGGATTGCCAATTCTATTCCTTTCAACTCAAGGCGCTCCTGCCTCTCGGCCTCCTCACGGCGTTCTCGCCTTTTAGCTTCTTCACGTTCGCGAACTTCTCGCCTTTCACCTTCTTCACGCTCGCGAACTTCTCGCCTTTCACCTTCTTCACGTTCGCGAGCTTCTCGCCTTTCAGCCTCTTCGCGGCGTGCTTTGATATCCACCCAGGCCTCATCGACTTCCTCAGCCGACACTCCCTCATCCTTCATGATTTCAAGGATCGCTTGCTTTCGTTTCGCATGGCCCAACGTAATGCCGAGTTCCTCACAAATTTCGATGAGTTCCTTCACTCTAAGGTTCTCCCTCGTTCACACTAGCCTCTTGCTGTTTTCCCCCGTTAAAAATCTACTTGCCGTACCCACTATAAGACTACTAGCAAGACGCGCAAGCAATATTTAACACTCCGGTGTTTACACCCTCCGCATTAACTTTCGTTTCAAAGCGCTTCGACTTGGCTTGAAACAATCAAAGCTCACTCTAATGCTTCACACAGCCCTTCTGTAAACTACTATAACCTGAGCTAGAGTAGTCTGGTGAACTGAGGGAAAAACATCAGGCACTCACCGCATTGATGTCTGTGACGCTGGCCGATCCTGCAGCTGCCAACCACTGTTTCGAAAGACGGTGACGCCAACACGGTTCCGAAGGCGCCACTGCTTCGAACTCCGCCGGGAAGGTCACGAGCCGTTTGGTAGCGTAGGTTTCTCAGCACGCGACTGCTTCTGCGCAGAGCTGATAGACGAGCGAATGAGACGACGGCGAGTAAACAAGGTTTATGTACAGCATATATACAGAGGCGTTACAAATTCGGCACTGGGGCTGACAGAGACGCGAAGAGCTTCTCTCTAACACATAGCTCTACTCTCAAACGGGTCCGCTAACACATAGCTCAGTTCTCTATCACATAGCTCTCTTCTCTGACACACAGCTCAACTCTCTATCACATAGCTTTCTTCTCTGACACACATGTCTGCTCTCCAACAGGTCTGCTGCTCGCGACGCACCGCAGGGCTTTTTTTATATGCACCGGGTGGATTCTTTGAATAACAAAATGTCCAACCAGAAGCGCCGCTGGTCGTGAGGCCAGACTCCTCCAATGGGGTCGCCGCTGGGCCGCGTCCTTCTTTCTCATCGAATCTGGAGAGGCTGCGCTGCATGTGGCTGCACCCAAGGACGAGTGACGTCGCCAGGCATTGCGTCAGACCCACCAGACAGGAAGACGCCGGTTGTTTACTCGACGGGCTCGCGGGCTGAGGTGACTCACTGCACGTGCGCGCCAAAAAGCGCCGTCGCGTGTTGACGCCTTTGAGTTGTTCATCGCATCAGGCGGGCTCGCGTGCTGACCTTGACACAGACTTCTTTTTTTCCGAGGCATGGATGTTTGCTGTGGACTCGCAGGCATAACAGTGGCTACAGCGGCAAGTTTGTCGGGGTCGGGTCGGACTCCTTTCGCGTTGACTACATGGCCAAGGAATTTAAGCTCTTCATAACCAAAGTGACACTTCTGTGGTTTGAGTGTAAGATCTGCTGATTGAATAGCCTGTAGCACACTCCTGAGGCGGTGAAGATGTTGCTGGAAGGTTTCAGAAAAAACGACAACGTAATCAAGGTATACGAGACAAGTTTGCCACTTCAGACCAGTAAGCACAGTGTCCATCATTCACTGGATGGTTGCGGGCGCTAAGCACAAACCAAAAGAAAGGACTCGAAATTCATACAGGCCATCAGGGGTCACAAAGGCCATTTTCACGCGGTCTCGCTCGTCACCCTCAATCTGCCAGTACCCGCTTTTTAAATCTAAAGAGGAAAAATAGTGGGCGTGGCGCAATCTGTCTAACGAGTCGTCGATGCGTGGCAGCGGGTACACGTCCTTTTTAGTCACGCTGTTAAGCTTCCGGTAATCGACGCAAAAACGTAGCGTTCCGTCTTTCTTTTTGACTCGGATGACCGGAGAGGACCACGCACTTTTGGAAGGCTCGATGATGCCGTCGTCAAGCATTTCTCGAACTTGCGTACGAATGGCTTCTCGTTCTTTCGCTGACACGCGGTAAGGCTCTTGGTGTACTGGGCGGGCGTCATCGTAAGTGATGATTCTGCGCGTAGTGATCGAAGTCTGGCGCACCTTAGAGGAAGCAGCGAAGCATGACTTGAATTCAAGCAAGAGTTTTCGCAGTGCTGTCTGGTTTTCTGGTGTGAGGTTAGATATCGATATTGTTTAGAGACGTATCGGCGGCCTCCACTGCATCCGAATAGAAGCAGATGAGAACGGTTCCTAATTCCTCTGCAAACGCTAACGAAGTGCCACGAAAAACGTGTCGGTGTTCGTTGCTGGAATTTGTAACGAGCAGTTGAGATAGGCCATCACGTAGCTGTATGATCAGTCAGCAGGTGTTCAAAATTACTTTTTGCAATCGCTTCACCATTTCGCAATCCACAGCCTGTGATGTCGACTATAACACTGGCTGTTAGAGGAAGCGTTATACTTTCAGCAGAAACACAAAAAACGTCGGTACGTTGTTGGTCGTCGTGCTTGTCGATTGCTCGGTCGGCTGAGAAGGTGATGCGATTCTCTTGAAGATCAATGACAGCTCCATACTCCTGCAGGAAGTCAACACCAAGAATAACGTCGCGTGAACATTCACGGAGCACAAGGATACTTGCTACAAAAGTATAACCGCAGACCAAAGAGTCTACTCGTGCAGGTTCCAAGCGGAGAAACGGTGTGGCCACCAGCCGTTCAAATCACGGAGCCATGCCAGGGCGTGATTACCTTCTTTATTAGTCTGGTCATTTTCCCGCTTAGTATCGAATAGTCAGCCCCAGTATCAACTAAAGCACCTACTGCATAGCCGTCCACCAGCACCGGTACATCCAGAGAAAGCCGCACATATCGCTCAGTCGAATCTACACCCTTTACTGTTAGCGTTGATCGGAGGTCTTCAGCACGTCGACTGCCAGTGACCTCACTTCCAAGGGTCGCTTGCGTTAGTTTTCCCAGCGGGGACTGGGGGACCGTGCGCCAGCATGGCGCTGTGGCGAAGATGAAAAGCGCCTCGGCGACGGTGAGCGTGACTGCCGTCCAAAAGGCGGTAGCATGCGCTGCTGAGCCAGGTAGTCCTCAATGTCCCGGGTTCGCTGGCCACACCGAGGAGGCGCTGAATATACTGAAAGGCCGCGCAGCCCGAGGCGCCGGTATGGACACTGGCGGTACAAATGGTCCGCTTCACCGCAGTGGAAGCACAGAGGTCGGCGATCAGCAGTGCGCCAAACATCAGATTTCCGAGGCGAAGCGCGTCTGTCGGCAAGGTAGTGTGCTGGTTGTTCCGCAAGATGCCCAGGGCAGGCGTAAGCAAGGGGTGGGGGCGTGCGTATGTTCTCGTAGTACCGTAGAGGCTGCGCCGACTGAAGTGAAACCGCAGGAGGTGCCTGAACAATCAGCGGGGAAGAGGAAGCTGGGCGCTTCAAGGCTTCCGCATAGGTCGCACGGTGGTAGTCAGCCGGGGCGGTTGTGGTGTTATCCAGTCTCACAGGGTCACGAAGGGCATGATGCAGCTCGTCCTTGACGATGCTTGCAATGGAACTCACCGTAGGTAGTGGTGGTGTTGCAGCGTTTTGCAGCTCCTCGTGTACTATAGAGCGGATAAGGTCGCGCAGACACTCGGTGTTGCTGCCAATAGTTGTGAGAACTCTAGCAGTGGACGTGTTCACTTGCCAATCATACAGGGTGGATCGATGCTGAAGCATCTTTTCCATCGTGACGGCTTTGGACAAAAACTCGGCGACCATGTTCGGAGGGCTCCATACAAGGCCAGCGAAAAGCTGCTCTTTAACTCCCGGCCCCAGGTGACGCAAATTCTTTTCTTTTGTCATACTCGGATCAACCCGTCGGAACAGGCGCATCATAGCTTCCACATAGGCCATGACAGTTTCATTGGGCATCTGGATGCGGGCCTGAATCACTGGCCCACTCGTTCGTGGCGATCAGCCCTTCTGTAAGTATCCAACAGCCGGCGGCGGAATTCGGGCCACGATGGCATCTGTTCTTCGTGATTCACGTACCAGGTACGTGCTCCATATTCCAAATAGTACACACGCCGTAGTCGTTCCAGTCATTCAAAGCAGCCACGCGCTTGAAGTCGACCAACCAGTCCTCGACGTCTTCGAGGTCGGTGCCATTAAATGATGTCGAAACCTGTGGACTTTCGAGGGTGTACCGAGTCACTGGGGGGTTTTCCGTACCTGTTAAAGTGGTTTGATCGGACGTGCTCATCATACTGGTGTGAACTGTAGGGTCAGCTTCGGGTGTCAATCTCCTGATCCTGCGGCTTGTCCGATGAACGGGAGTGTTGACTCGCACAGGACTTGTGGTGCCGCTTCCAGGAGGGGTCTGAAACATCCGTGAGGGGCTACCCAGCACCTCCATTAATTGTCACGTCGCTCCAGAGGGTGTTGACAAGGTTTAATGACGTCTGAGCAACAGCGCTCTAACCAAGCGCGTCGGTTGGGCTTGTTTACCAGAGCGGGGGCCCACGCGCACTTCTTTCTCTGTGGTGTGAGCCTTCACCTTGGCATAGGACCCACTACTAGAAGTAGGTGGCAATATGGCTTTAGCCGAGCCACGTGAACGGTGTTGCTCGGGACTGACGATGACTTTCTTGAATTGGTTGGGACAATCTCGTACGTAAGGTCTGTCACTTTGCGAACAATATGAAATCATTCATTGTAGGGCGACAACAGTTTCTCAGACAGTCCCACACGCCGAGTGGGTGACCAGGGGAGCACGAGAGAACCTGGAGAAAAGTGCATGTCCCTATGGTGACAATCGTAAAGCGGTCGTTGGTGTGCCTGTGGAGCCTGTAGATGGTTATGGGCGACTTGGCGCACGTGGTCAGTGCAGGCGATGGCTTCCCCGGCATATTCAGGGGCAGCAGGTAGAAGAGTGTCCAACAGTAGCGTTGGGTCCCGGCCACAGAGGAGATAGAAGCGCGAATAGCCGGCAGTGTTGTGACGGGAGGAGTTGTAGGCGAACGTCATATATGGCAAATGAATATCCCAATCCTGGTAATTTGGCGCAACGTATTTGGCAAGCATATCGGTTAGGGTCCTGTTGAGGCACCCCGTGAGACCATTTTACTGGGAATGGTACGAAGTAGGAAATTTGTGCTTGGTATGGCAATACCTCAAGATTTAGTGAACGACAGCTGAGAAAAACGTGCAGCCGTGGTCCGCGGGAAGTTGGCAGAGAGCTCTGTGTACTAATATTATGTCGTACAAATGAAAGTCTGTAACGTCAGTAGCGCAACTGGTTGGGAATGCTCGGGTGATTGCGCACCGCGTCGCGTAGCCTGTGGCAACAGCAATTCATGTATTTCCAGCTGGAAAGAAAGGAAAAGGGCCCAACAGGTCGAGATCAAGTCGAGAGAAAGGTTTAGCGGGAACCTTGATCGGCTGAAAGTATACAGCTGGAAGGGCAGATGAAGTTTTGCGACGCTGTCAGGGCTCACAAGCGGCGACATAGCGTCGAACACAGCGGGAAAGTCAAGGCCAAAAAATGGCAGAATATCCACGGTGTGAATGATGGAGAGTGGGGCGAAGCATCCGTCCGTCCATTCTTTTTTGTTTCCGTCCATCCTTGCATATGTCTGTGTGACCATCCACGCGTCCATCCGGCCAGCCGTGCGTGCGCCTGTTCGTGCGTCCGCATGTCCATCCGTGCACCCACCCCTGCGTTCGTCCATGCATCCACCCTTTCGTCCCTCCATGCGTACATCCGTCCGTGCAGCCATCCATGCGTCCATAGATGCATCTGTCTGTGTGTCTGTTCGTCCATCTAGTCAACACTCCTAGTACCACCATTTCGTATCTTTTCATCATATAGTCCGCACATAGAAGCACCGCCATCCAGCAGACATTCCGAGAACTAAACGAAAGGTGTCACGCGCACACTCTCTTACGGCTTGCGCTTCGGGTCTACTTCCCACCTTTAACCACTTCGAGTTCATGAGATGTACTAGTTCACTGTATTAATGGCACTGTGACCCAACGCTTGCTAAACCTTTCTAAAACCAAGGAGGTTATGCCCAGCGAGTATAACGTAGCAACCCTTTCTTGTCAGATAGTGCCGAATGTACATACCAATGGCTGCTAATGTAGAATGAGACACAGGAGAATTCGGCTTTTACTTTCTTATGGCTCGCGCTTCGTAGTAGTATTATCACCACGGCACCATATTTTCAGTCGACCCTACTACCGGAACGTGGTGTCATTTCTTAGCTTGAATTTTGTAGCAGCCGATACAATTCGAATACCAGCGTTCTCTTCAGAAGATATGTATATCCTTTTATGAAGAACAAATCTCCACCTGCTGCCTTGGTTTTTTATTATTCCTCTAAACTTGAGGGGAAGTAGTTGGATGGGTTTCAAAATTTTGTTAGTATTATTTCACGACATCACCACAGCACACAAATGTGTGGGCATACCAAATACTGAAAGAGTGATTTGAATTTGAAGTCAGCAAAAATGCTCGGAATATGAATATATTAAACTGTTCAAACAAAGACCTACAAAACGTGTTCTATGCAACCTTTAAATGCTAATGCAACAATGTCTGTGATGTAGTCTAACCGCGACAGCTGCTTCAAAGAAAAGGAAGTGCCTTGTACGCGTGACTTAACAACGACTATTTGATCCCTTTTAGAACCATCTTCAAAACGTTTATTATCAGTGAGTCAATGTTTGTAAAGAGATAAAACATCCGGGTGAATATTTTCAAATGGCTTTGGATCTCGCACTACGCTATAGCTTTGGTATGCATAATATGCGGTCTCTTACAAGCAGTTTAGCTTAACGTACACGTATTGTCGAATCACAATTGCAGTGTTTTACACATTGTCACATGATTTCGGCATCCGCGTATCAATCGCAGCAAACACACTATATAGTGATTCGCATTACACCGTCGCAGTAGCTAGACCTTGCCCAGATTTTTTCTCAAGATGTTCAATAATTGTGGGTAATACACATGTGCATGCTCAGTAAACAAAGAGAACCAATGCTCATTAGGACCTGTTCTGTTCTTACAATGTGTTTGTGTTGGTAAAAAAATTGCGTATTTATAATTATTTTCCGGACACCTCAATGATTTGTCGGATGTCAGCATAACGGACGCTCTATTATGTGCCGTTTATTTGGTAATGTGTACCTTCATTCCAATAACATGAAAAAAATGTACTGTACCTGGAATAATTTCATTGGCATGTGCCCGTAATAAATACACCATAAAAATTGGCCGACCCCACGTGCAGTGAGAATCAAAGATATGCGAAGCAGGCCTAAAAAATGTTGATATGCCACTTTAAAACCAGCAGATTGTTACGAGGGGAAGGTAAATGATGCCGTACATGACTTCCGTGTCATGACTACCATGTTTGAATGTGTCGTTTACCTTCGTCTTCTATTCACGTCACGTGCTACCAAATTCGGTATATGTGGAGCTAGCGAAACGGCCACGAGCACGCTATGAGAGTGGTATGTTGTCATTTTCTTACATGACACGTGTGTCAGGATTATCATGTTTGCACCAGTCATATATTTCGTCATCCATTTACGTCACGTAACACCAAACTTGGTACATGTGGGGCTAGAAAAACGGCTGTGAGTACATCATCAAAGGCCCAATATACTCTAACGTAGCGCTGACATGCGCGCACCGTGGGCACAGTGACGCTATGTTGGCAAAACGCGAGCACTCTATAGTCTGACGCCAGGCGCGACCAGCGTCCGTCGGCCCGGCCTGACGGCAAACGACGCGAAATGCGACATGCTGCATTTCGCGCCGACGCGTTACCCAGACAACACTGCGTCTCCTTCATTTCGTGACGGAGGAACGCCGAACGCGCTGAAACGCACATGCGTCAGAGCAACGCAGCGTGGGGCGCGCCTGCGAGTATATGGCAGGATCGGCGCCTGGTGTGGCAACACCGGCGTGACGCGGCGAAATGAACGCCGGCAAGCCCGCGCACCACGTCACGTCGAAATGTATTGGCGCCTTGACTGTGGCATGTAGTATTGTTCTCACATGACACGCGCATCTCATGATTATCATGTTTGCAACAGTCACATACCTTGGTCATCCATTGGCGTCAAGTAATATTAAATGTGGCATACGTGGAGCTAGCGAAACGGTCATGAGCACATCGTCAGTGTGGAAAGTAGTCATGTTGTTGCATGACACGCATGTCGTGATGATCATGTTTAGATATGTCATTTGCCCATGTCGTCTGTTCGCGTCACGTGATACGCAGTTTGGTACATGGAAAGCTAGCAAAATGGCCGTTAGTGCATCATGAGCGTAGGATGCAGTCATCTTGTTACATGACACGCATCACATGTTTTTCATGTTTACACCAGTATCATACTTTCTTCATCCATTCACGTCCGGTAATACCCAATTACGTATAATTGAAGAGAAACGACCGCCAGTGCATCATGATCGAGCGTTCATGTGGTCATGTTGTTACATGACACGCATCTCATGATTATCATGTTTGCACCAGTCAATTACCTTCGTCATCCATTTACGTAATGTAATGCTAAATTCGGTATATCAAAAGCTAGCGAAACAGCCACGAGCACATCCTGAGTGTGGCATGCAGTCATGTTATTACATAAAGCGCACGTCATGATTTTTATGTTAGGGTCTGTCGCTTGTGTTCGCCATGCAGTCATGTCATACCATATTAGTTTGGCAACAGGCCATGTGAACGAAACCAGCGCAAGAGCAGCAGCACCGTCAGCTATAAATCATGACAATAATGACAGGCACGTCAGGATTTTCAAGTTATGACTAGTAAAATATGTTCCTGAGACAGTCATGTTATGCAATGCCAAGATTTGTATCGAGAACATCATTGAAACGGCCAGGAGAGGTAAAAGTCGTGGGTGGCTACATAGATAGATAGATAGATAGATAGATAGATAGATAGATAGATAGATAGATAGATAGATAGATAGATAGATAGATAGATAGATAGATAGATAGATAGATAGATAGATAGATAGATACACAGACTCAAAGTTGCCGAAGTTCGCTAAGATATGCTTCGCACTTAATAAGCTGCCGTCATGGCGAACTTCAGAACACGAGTGCAATAGCGCTCACTTCGACAGGGATGGAGTAAGCAACAGTAAACAAGCGCTTGTGCTGTGTCACATGCACATGCACCGAAAAGCACAAGACACTTTTCTTGTATTTCACAATAAGCCGTAATTCAACAGTGCCCAAAATAGAGCTTCGGGGAAACACTGACCTCTTCATTGGGTAAACATGTGCCCTTCAATAGAAGTAACATACACATAGTGCAGCGATGGAGACATGTGCGCACATAGGCTATGAATTGTTTTGTGGTCTTGTGAAGGCGACAGTGTTTATACAAGCGTGCTCGTACTATCCAGCGCTATCGATAGTGCTCAAGCCAATTCTGAAACTAACTCCATCGAAAGTGTCGTGCGCAAAATCCTTTAAGGCCCTTAGCGGATACTGAATTCAGGTGTAAATTCAGGGTGTATAGATACAATATTTCTCAGGCTGCTTTTTTGCAAAGTACATATCAGGCAAGCGCTTATATGAGGCAAGCGCTGATAGGCGACCACTCACACTAAAACGAAAAACAAGAGCACGTGTCCTTATCCCACCCATGTATATATTTTGTCAATCTGGCCTTGGTGATTGCTTCAAAGCTGTATTTTAAAGGTTATAATCATCGCATATAAGCGACTGAACACAATATTCACGAAACCAAGACAATATTGCTTTACATGGTATTAAATATTTTAGAACACAACGCAGCGGCTATTAAAAAAACACCGTGTAAGAAAACTTGACAATAATTGTTACAGCTTATTATTCGTTGCTTAGTAGGTACACAAAATGCGCCGTACATGGTCATTTTTCGTATTACACCTCAGTCATAAAGCGTCTGCCAAAGCCCTGATCAAACCACCGAGTAAGGGCTGAGTAGGGCTGTGCTACAGCCAGAAGCTTTCAATGTAGAGCTTCCATTCTTATTAGTTGCATTGTGAGGTCTTTTTTTCCACAGTTGAGCGTTACATTCTCTCGATTTGTTTTGGTGGGGTTGGCTTTTTATTACTCCTACAGTACCGGGGGGAAGAGCACCTTTCAAGAAGTGGAACCTGCCCAGTGGAGTTCCTATTGCGAGCAGTCGAGCGAACGCGCTAATGGATACAGCACTGCATCGCGGACGCGTTCATGTTGATGGCTATTTCTGACTACCTGAGGGGAATGGTAAGACGGGAAGGAAACATCTATTTCCTGGCACTCTTCGAGAGAAGCGTTACGACGACTTTCGCAGAAAACGGTGCGTGGCTAGGTTACACGAGCAAAGACTTCAGAAAGAAAGCAAAAAGCTATAAAAGAACGTGTAGCAAAGCACCGGTTCATCGACTAATAGAAAAAAGAAAACCGCTAACGGCCCCCTGTTTACGACGACTGACCGCTTTCGCTCGAAGAACTCTGCAGCCATTGCTGGTATCACTGCTTCAACGGGATGACCCGACGAGCGATGAAGCTGACTTGCGGGATGGATACAGTTTTGTTGCCGGGTCGTGTTACCTCGAGCAACGGCGAGAAGCTCTTTGTTTTTTTTTGTTTTTGACCCAATTACCGCAATGAAAGGAGGCCGGTGAGAAACCTAGATTTAGTTTGTGATGACCATGCAGACGCCTCGCACGTTTCAGTGGTTAGCATTTGTTGGAGAACGTTTTACAGAAAAGCTATTAGAATATCAGATGGGCTGTTTTGGGTACCATAGTTGTCCACCGCCACACCCGCTGCCTGTGTCCGTAACCACTATTACTCGTAATAAAAAGGGGAAATGCAATCAGAAAAAAATACCCAGGACGGAATTTCGTTCGAACCCTGGCGTTCTTTGTACGAGCCAAGAGTTCTGCTACACAGCCAGGCATTTTTTTTTCTCTTTCGTGGTATCTATTACAGGTGTGCATTCGTTATTGGTCAGGCGTTGAGGAAACGCTTCACCATATATACCATAACGTGGTAGCAAGAGTAAAATAACAGCGAATCATTTTACATTCTGAATTCACTCACCAGGTGTCTCACAATATGAAATGCGTAACAAGTGGGTGGTTGAATGACTTCAACCTATTACAAAGGGCTGCTCCAAAATTATTATCATAAGCCACTGCATCAACAAAGTGCATATATTGCCTTGCGATGCATAGCGAGTACATCGCTTCTGCGCAGAATATAATAATGTTGTTGTAAGTGCTTCCCAATTCGACAAAGACATGATATGTGGAGTACTGTGCACCTTGCAAGTGTACTTTTATTGTAGCTCTAAGAGTGCAAACAAATTAACGGTTTCTAAAAATTCCGTTTTACAGTTTTTGCTGTGACTGTTCTGCGCTTTCCGCGCAGGCTAGGTTTTTCTTTTCGTATATTTAAAAGTTACATTTTTCGCCTTTTGGCATAATTGCCCACTTACATGCTATCTGGTGAACATTTTTTCGTGGCCGGTATTGGCAGCGGCCGAATATCTCAAACGTTTCAGTTAGCATGACGTGGGCATATTCCGGACTTATCTGTGCTGTTACTCTTGTCACCCGTTTAGTGAAAACGTAAGCGTAATCAAGCTCGTGCCTTCAAAAAAAGGGCCCTTTATCATTTTTGGAAATAATAATTTCTCTAGCATGCGGGTTGTTCAGCTAAAAAACTTCCAATAAGGATTTTTTGTCCGGCCTGATACGCAGAGATTGTAAGTAGTATAGCTCATTTCTTGTACGCTTTCTTTCTTCATGCTAAAGTGCCCAACGGCGTGTTTACGAACTAAGTGTATAAAAACTAATATAGGCACTGTAGTAGTAAACAGAAGAGTGAAATTTCTTTTTGGAAATAACTTATTTTTTATGAACAAACCAAGAGTTTATGTTTTGAGCAATGCGCAATAACGTAACAATGCCTTAGTTGTTACACTACTATATTTCTGGTGATTTGATGTAACCACACGAATCCTTTGTTACAATATAGCCTTTTTAGTATTATGTCTGAGACAATAATGCTAGATGTGAACTGCATCCAACTTGACGTACATGCTCCACGTAAAAAAAATTGCGTTTAGAGTTTATACATTTTTCTCGTGCTTTTGTGAGCTTTTGTATTTAGCACGTGACAGCGTATGCGTTTTGAGAAGCCAGCAGTGTAAAGAAGTGCACCACACGCGAAATTGACCCCTTACTAAGCCGCGTATCTCTGAGAAGCAGAGTCGCACTTCTGCGTAAAAGGCATCATAAACGCGTGGTCATTAGGTTTTAACTCAGTGTCCACTTGAGATCCTCTCTAAAGGCGACTCACGGGAGCTTAAGTATTCCGGTGGTCAGCAGGAGTACGAACTGAAAAATGACAACAAACGAATAGGAGAACTTCCTAAGCCAAACCACTGCCTCGTTCTCGTGCAAAAACGCTTCTTCTCTTGCAGCCTCATTATACAGCAAAGCCAGCCTCCGAGTCACTCCACCACCATCTTTATGTGTCATATCGCTGCAAGCCGTGTGGGATAAAAGATTATGTCCCCGCCTTGTTACTCTGTTTTCAGAACCACAGAGAGCCCTCATAAACACTTCAATTGCATTGGCTAGTTAGCCTGTGAGAGAGCCATATCAGGCATAAAGATTGTGAGTAAGCAGCACACGTGCTAACGAAGCAGGCAGATTTTGTGCCATGTCTTTTTGCCGGTCCCCATCACTTCATTATAGCGAAGAACGCGCGCATTCACACTGACCACTTTACTGCTAAGCACGTTAGTGTGTCTCTATGGTCTTACTAGAAAGCACTGATGAAGACTCTTTTATTCTCAAGCGGAGTTACCCCACCTACCTTTCGCGTTTTCATTAGCCATTTCGACAATCCTTTGTTACGGAAATTGAGTGTTGCTCCACAAACCACCACGAGTAGATTAGGAATTATATATTACATTACCAACATATTATTAGAATAATATTGATTTTATTACTAGTAATATTAGTAATAATACTATTAGTTGTAGAAATAGTAAAAATAAGCCTGACTACGCCCACTGCAGGGCGTAGTCCCACGATACGCCAATCAACCCCGTCTTGTGCTTTCTGCCGCCACAATATATCTGCGAGTAATTTAATCTCATCAGCTTACCTAACTTTTTGGCTCCCCACGGGGTGTTTTCCTTCTCTAGAAATCCAGTCAGTTAACCTAATTAATCCGCGGTGGTCTTCCCTACGTTCTACGTGCCCGGTCTAAGTCTATTGCTTCTTCTTCATTTCAAGTATCACATCGTTAACACCAGGTTGTTCCCTGACCACTCTGCTCTCTTCTTCCTTTAAAGTTTACCACTTTAATGGTTACAACTACCATTTTCTTTTCCACTGCTCATTGCGTCCTCCTCAATATAAAATGAACTCTTTGTAAGCCTGCACGTTTCTGCTCCGTAGGTAAGTGCCGGAAAGACTCCGCTATTACATAGCGTCTCTTGAGGGTTAGTAGCAGATTAACATTCATGATTTCGAAACTGAAGATAGACATGTGATGTTTAACGTTTCAAAGCCATCATATGATTACGAGGGACACCGAAGTGGGGGGCTCTGGAAATTTCGACCACTTAGGGCTCATTAAAGTGCACCCAAATTTGAGCCAACGGGCCTACAGCATTCTCGCTTGCATTAAAAATGCTGCCACGGCCGCCGGGATTTGTTCCACGACCTGCGCGTCAGCAGCCGAGCACCTTAGCTACCAGATTATAACGACGGGGCATAATTTGAGAGTGCTTACCTAATGTGATTCACTCCATCCTTATTCTTCTAGTTATTTTTATGCCCATGTTTTCACTTCGAAGTTATTGCCTGTCCTAAGTAGACATACTCCTTAAGAACTTTCAGCGTCTCTCCACCTATCGCAAAGTGCTCTTTCTTTCCGAGACTGTTGCACATTACTTTAGTTTTGTGCATATTAATTTGCCTACCTACTATCATGCTTGGCGTGTCAGGTTCAGAAAAAATCAGCTCTAAATTGTCCCTTGAGTCACTCATCTAGACAATGTCATCCGCAAATCGCAGGTTACTGGGGTACTCTCCACCGACCCTGATCATTGATTCTTCTGATTATATGGGCCCTGAAAAACGTCTGTAAACACGTGGTGAATAGTACTGGAAAGATCGTGTCTCCCTGACTTACACTATTTATTGGGATTCTGTAGCTTTCTTACAGAGAACAATCGTGGCTGTGGATTCATGTCGATTTATTTCAATATGTTTGTGTAGAGTTCATCGACGCTCGGACTCTACAGTGTATGAATCACTGCTGATGTCTTGACTGAGTCAAACGCCTTCTCAAATCCTATGAAAACTGAGCATTAGGGTTGGTTGTATTCATCGCATTTCTCTATAGTATTGATATGGTCTATTGTTGAGTAGCCTGTAAAGAATCCTGCTTTGTCCTTTGATTGATTTAACTCTAATGTAACCTTAATTTTAGTAGCCATTTGTAGTTTGTGCAGTTTGTAGAAAACAAAGAGTGAGCTGATGCGCCTGAAATTTTTCAAGTCCTTGAAGTCTCCTTTTTTTATGGATCAATATGCTGTTGGCCTTCTTCCATTATTCTGGTACCCTTCCTGCCAAAAAACATTTTGTATATAAGGTGGTTAGTTTTTCTACTACAATTTCTCCACCATCTTTGAGCTGATCCGTTGTTATCTTATCCTCACCATAAGATTTATCTGTTTGCATTTCGTCTAAGATTTCCTTACTTGCCCTGTCGCTTCTGGTAAGATGTGGCATTCCTCAGAGCTATTCATTGTTGCTTCTTACGATGTCATCCTGGTTGTTTGGGCTTCTGTACAGCTGTCTGCAAAACTCTTCGAGCACCCGAACTATTCTATCTATATTAATTAAGACATTGCCCACCGTGTCCATTGATGCATACATCCTATTTTCCCCTATGCACCAGTTTTCCTTCACAGCTTTTAAGCTTCTGTCACTTTTTACAGCCTGATCAATACTCGCGAAGTTATACCTTATAATGTCGGCTACCTTGCGCCTACTGATCAAGTTCTAAAGCTCTACCATCTCTATATTGTAGGTTACATTTGAGGCTTTCATAGTTTTTCGTCCCCTAATAAGATTTTCCTCCGCTTGAGATAGTTTCTCATTGTCCTGTCTAGTGACTATAGCTCTGATTGTCACACCACACTCTTCGATAATACTAAATTGGTCAGTGTGTCAATGCTAACGTCAGTTACCTCAGTTAGAGCCGCGAATCTAATGCAAAGCGAAACTCTGAATTTCTATATGTTTCCTCTTAATTCTAGCTCAATAAAGTGGCTTCATGCACATCAGTTAGTGTTTGCTTTTTCAAATCTAGGAAAGTCGAGCTATAATCATTCCATGGTCACTGCATCAGACCTTATCAACGACCTGTACAACCTCCACACTGCCTGAATGTGCACAGTGAATGACATCTATTTAATTACTGGTTTCGCCATTACGACTTTGCCACTCCACATGCACTTAAACCGTATTGTGAAAAAAGCATTCAAAATCCGTTAGCTGTTACGTTCAGCAAACTCTACTAATAACACCCTTCAAACATTTCTAGAGCTCATGCCATATTTCCCCACTGCATGACCTCGGGCGTGTTTCTTGCCTACTATGGTCGCCCATCAGAATAGTATACTGTGTCTGTACATTCTTAATGACTCACTCTACGTCTTCGTAAAGCGTTCAACCAGTTGATAATCATGGCTGGATGTAGACGCGCAGGCCTTTACCACATTCATCTAGTCCCTCTTGTCTACCTAATTATTTTACTTGCCCCCTTTCAGTGATGTGATAGTATGCCTCTATGTCGCCAGCGATATTCTAGTGTATAAGAAAACCACCTTTTGTTTTTTGTCAACTAATCCATGGTAGCATAGGACGTGTCTGTTGTTGAGCATTGTATAAGCCTCACATATTTTCGTAACTTCGTTGAGCACTACTACACACCGTTTCCTACCTATAATTTTCTCGAATAGGACAGCTAGACTAGCTTCACTAGACAGCGTGCTAGTGTGAATGTAGCCCAGTTCAAATTCCAAAGGCGATCTGTGCAGACCCAGAGATTTTTAGCACCTTCCCTGCGTCTTATGTCTTATCTTTGCCTTGGGGAGTTGCTTCGCAGCCGCTCGGGACTGAGGGCCAACAGTTAATTGCTCTATTCAGTGGAGATAGTGGCCCAGTACTTCACCAGTGTGGCCAATCCTGCTCCGATGAGGAAGTTCATTACCTACCAGTACTTGCCAGTGAGTCAACACCCCATACCTCTTTTTTTCATTTTTAAAGATTATTTCATCACGCGTTTTAGGTAAACATACGATTCTGAATGGTCCGGCATCTGCCTCTGAACCAAATTTTGTTATTGTATGCTTGGCAGCTGCACTATCTCCAAGTAGATGGTTCTGTTGCACTTTATTAACACTGCAAAATACCACCTGACAGCCGAGCATTTTTCAACTTCATGTGACTCGCAGATAGCCTGGCCTTTTCATATCTCTTTAAAGTCAACAAATTCATTATTAAAAAGGCCGGTGCGATTTTGAACTTCTGATAATGCGAGCTTAGGCAGACTTGGTGCCCTGAATGGCCCTCTTTATTACGCGTTTATTTTTTTCTCACTTGTTCCTGTCTCGCTCAATTTTGAGATTGTTGGCTTCAAAATGTAAGCAATATTGGAGTTTTGCTCATTTCGAGCGGTCACACTCCAACTTAGACTTTTCCTGTCAACTGCTGAGTTGCTCGCCCCTGTTTTACGAACTAATCGGCTACTTCTCTGTGATTTATACGTTGAGCGCGTTTGTCATGGTTGGTTGCAGTGAAGGGGAAGTAAACGCGAAAAGTTCCTAACTGCTAATGAATAGACTGGTGCTGTCTTTAAAGCTGTATTTTTTTCTTTTCCAGTATCAGACTTTGTGGTAGTAATTCGAACTCAGGTAAGTAAATTTATTGCTGGTCCTCAGTTGGGAGTCAGATATACGTAATACTATTTAGGTATACGGCTAGCCTAATAACGTCGATATATAAATGAAGAGGTAAGGAATGAAATATTTGTAAATATAGAAAGCGGCGAAATCGATGAAGTTTCGTACGAAAGTAAATGCATGTTTGCGTCACTCACCACATAGCTGCAGCTTGAATTGATAGACCCCCACGAATCTCGGCTGTGATAATTCTAGTGACAATGTAATAATAATAATAATAATAATAATAATAATAATAATAATAATAATAATAATAATAATAATAATAATAATAATAATAATAATAATAATAATAATAATAATAATAATAATATAATAATAATAATATATTCTTTTAGTTATAGCAGTGTTATTATTAGCATTTTCATTTGGTGTTTTAGGTACCACACTTCAAAGAAGCACCACACCACGTCCAGAACTCAGTAGGCAACAATGGGCCGACTACGAGAGAAGGCGGAGAACCCAAGCCCAAGATGTCGGCCACAGTAACAAGAAGCCCCAAAGAGAAAAGCGAAGCCGAAGCTGAGGGCAAAGGAAAGCAGATGTACTGCGAACCCCGTGCTGCGAGAAAAGGCAGTGAGTTTGAGAGAGTGTAGGGGAAAACGGGAAGAACAGCAGAAACAATAACAGAAGGAGACACTGAAAAAGAAGAGAAACAATTACAACCCCTTCACGGAGTGAATGATGATGAGTATGGCACAGCTTCGGAGGGTTTTATCTATGAACCATAAATCCTCTATCTGTCCATCCATGTGCCCGCCTGTGCGCCTGTCTGTCTGTCTATTTGTCCGTCCATCCGTCCGTCTGCATCTGCTGAGTGAGTCTTAAACTAGGCGGTCTCATACCAAGAGAGCCAAGCATGTACAGACCCGCGGCTTTAGGAGTTTCACTCCCAATAGCTTCCTAAAAAAAATAATCCACTTGCCACACAGGCTATACCCAAACACCCCTCAGGCGAAACGCATGAGAGTCTCTTCTTTCTCGTCATCGTCTTCCACCTTCCTACAAAAGGGCACATGCATCACCAACAGGCGCTAGCAAATTGCCAACATGCTCCCTATACCACATTCATTTCCACACCACCGCCTCCTCTTGAAGACGTTTCTTCAGCACTACTAAGATTTCTTTTCGTTTCGCTTAGAAGCACCATTGCTGGTGCGCAAAACACTAAGGTGGCATAAGTGTTGGATGTCTTCTGGTAAAAGCCTCTCTTGCTCTGAAATTCCAGCTGCTTTCCATCAATCTCGATTCCTCACACTGTTTTTTTTTACTTTAGTGACGCATTCGAGACAGTATATGGGCCATTCTGTCACTTTTAAGTTATTTGCACTGTGGCTATTAGGACCAAATTTTATTTACCTTCTCTTACAGAACTGAAAACTGGACGCATGTTTAAAATTAACTTAAGGTGACCAACCATGTTGTGTTGTTACATACGTGTAGTGTTGTTGGCTTACGTTTTTAGTGTGTTCTAGAAATATGTGGAATATTTATATTTTGACTCGTTCGTAACGCATTATTTTATCATATTATGTGGTCAACTTATGCGTGTGCTTGGTAAAACAGACAGTAGCCACGGCATAAATTCCGAATTGTCATCATTCCTATATCAATCGGAGGCAATAGAAGTACCGATACTTTGTTCTTTTAAACCTTTGATATTATTTCACAATTTGAAAAGGCTAGGTTTCCAATGTTGCTTCAAATAGGACCTTCATCACATGTTGGCCGAAGTTCTAGGTAACAGATCTTGTTCCTTCTTAAGTCAAAATTGCCATGTAATGCCTTCTGGTTGAGCACAAACATGGTGGACAAAACCAAAAAAAAACGCCAGCCAAGCTTCAGTGCGCGAAAATTGAAAAGACGTTTTAGAATTCTACGTTGGAAGTCTGATGATCAATGTGAACAAGGCTTCAGTGTAAGAAGCCAAAACATCTTTCAACTTTTTGTGCATTTTACATTAACCAGCGTTTTTGTTTTTGTTTTATTCCTTTTGTCGCTTTTTACATTGGGTCACCACACCATATTCGTTAAGCCACCACAGTGAGTTTTACAGAAAATTTCTTCATTGAATCTCTTATGGAAAACTTGAGAGACAGCTCTTTAGAAGAGTTGTAAAAAGAGAACACATATATGACAGATCACGAAATATTACAAGTACTGTGAAACAGTAGCAGCGTTGGGGTCTTGACAGCGTGTATTAGCCGAATCGCATGATCAACGCTTCGAACAAAGAAGGCGTTTTCCATGATGTTGATTATATACAGACGAAGAAGATAATGGTCAAACACTGTGAATATTGTGCTTACAATAATTTCCCCCTTGTGCGAAAGCGGCCAATGTGGCTGTTGTTTATGATGGTGGTGTACGTCCCATGAATGATTTTAAGCACGACACGTGAACAACCTCTGCTCCACGAAAACGGCCATCGAAATGCATGACAACAGGGCTTACTCAGTAGCTAACAGGAGACGTCTGCTCGACTATGGCGTAGGGGCCAATGAAAAGTGAGTGAAACTTATCACACAGGCCGGAAACCCGCGTAAGTGTCCACGACAGTATTTCGTCTCCAGTATTGAAGTAAACTACATGGTGGACGCCATCGTGGCGAGTCTTCCGCTCTTGTTGGCTTGCCTCTGTATTCAGGCGGGCGCGTCGGCGACAATCGGCCAGGCGAGAGAATAAGTGCTCACTCGATGACGATGACGAGTTCACAGGAACGTCAAAAGAAAAGATGTCAAGCAGAGATGTCGGTTGATGGCCATAGACGAAAACTATTTGGGAATAGCCTGTGGTGCGCTGCGTAGCGGTATTGCACGCAAAAGTCACGAATGGCAGGATGGTATCCCAGCTGATATGGTCGGCGTTGATATACGTAGATATCATATCGGTCAAAGTTCGGCTCTGCGAGGCCGTTAGTCTGGGGATGGTAGCTGGAAGTTGTCTTATGAATTGTATTACATGCGTGGAGGACTTGTTCGAGTAATTTCGAGAGAAACGCCTTGCCGCGGTTGCTCAATAGAATGCGTGGTGCACATTGTCTTAGAAAGATTGCCTCCAGCAAAAATGTGGCAATGTCTTCTGCTGATCCTGAAGGAAATACAGCTGTTTTAGCGTACCTTGTCCAGTGGTCAATGGCTGTGACAAACCAGTGCTTACCACTAGCTGATATTGGTAGTGGTCTGTACAGGTCAATGCAAATGACATCGAAGGGAGCGTCAGGACATGGGAGAGGATGTAGGAGACCGGCCGGGGAGGAAGGGGGTCACTTGCGGCATTGGCAGAGAAAGCATGACGCAACATATCGCGCTACGCTGGTGGAAAGCCCAGGCCAGGCAAAACGACTGCACATGCGTTCATAGTTTTTTTTTTTGAAAACCGAGATGACCAGCCTTGGGGTCATCGTGAAACGCCTCCAAAATCCGTGCCCTTAGGGAACGAGGAGCGAAAGGAACCTAGCGCTGTCTTTCGGCTTGGAAGACAAAGAGGTAAAGTATTGAGTTTTCAGTGTTGAATTTGCGCAGCTGTCGATGGGTGTGGGCGTAGGGAGAACGATAGGAGTCTTGAAGGCGCTGCAATATAGAGCGACAGATAGTGTCGCTGCGTTGGTGGGGTGCAAACGTCTCGTTGGCAAAGCAAGAAAGAAAGTTGACAGCGGCGAGTGAATGAACTCGCGGAGACGCTTTGATGGGTTCACCCACAGTTGGCGACAGGCCAGGAGTGCCTGATGAGGATGGTAAAGGACAGCGGCTACGGGCATCGGCATCGTTGTGTTTGTTGCCGGATTTGTAGATAACCTTGAACTCGTATTCTTGGAGACGAAGTATTCAGCGACCGAGACGTCCAGACTAATTCCGCAACGCTGACAAAGAGCACAAAGCGTGGTGGTCAGTGGCTACGGTAAAGTAGTGGTCGTGAAATTATGGTCGAAACTTCTGCATGGCCCAGACAACAGCGAGACACTCCTGCTTGGTGACGTTGTAGTTTTTCTCTGCTGCTGTGAGGGTGCGACTAGCGTATGCGATCACAAGTTCGCCATAACGCTCTCTTCGTTGCAAAATTACAGCGCCGTCCGTGTCCACTGGCATCAGTATGGAGGAGAGTGCGTGCGGCGTTATCAAAATGACAAAGCACTGGCTCAGACGTGAGGGCACGTTTCAAGGTGTCAAAAGCCATTTGACATTCGTCCGACGATACGTATGACGCTCCCGAAGAAAGGAGTTGGTGAAGTGGCACAGCAATGGTGGCGAAGTCTCGTAGAAGCGCCGAAAGTACGACGCAGGGCCAAAAACTCTTCGGAGCTCTTTGGCGCGTTGAGGCACCGGGAAGTGAAGAACGGTAGTAATATTGTCGGGATGAGGTCGCATTCCATCTTTGCTGATGAGATATCCGAGTAGTTCAATACTTTTGCTTGTAAAGTGTTTTTTGGTGTGTAGCTGAAGGCCAGCAGCGGCTATACACGTGGAAACTTCATCTAGGCGCTGCAAGGGCTGTTAGAACATTGAAGAAGATATCCCTATGCCGTCAAGGAAACCTAACCATGTTTTCCACTTAAGGCCCCACGATACAGTGTCTATCATTCATGCAAACGTTGCTGGCGTATTGCAGCGGCCGAAAGACATGACGTTAAATTCGTAAAGTCCATCGTGTGTGGCAAATAAAGTTTTGTCCTTGTCATCCTCGTGCATTGGAATATGCCAATAACCGGAGCGCAGGTGAAGGCTCAAAAAATATATCGCTCCTTGTAAAAAATCTAGGGCATTATCACTGTGAGGCAAGAGATATGCGTCTTTTCTGAATACTTTGTTTATTGCGCGGTTGTCAACGCAGAATCGCACCGAGCCGTCTTTTCTCCGCCCGAGAACGACGTACAGGTGATGACCAAGGGCTTAAAAAGGGGCGTATGATGTTTTGTCTGAGCATGTCAGCAACGTGCTTGTCGATGATCTCGCGTTCCCTGGAAGAAACACGGTATGGTCGACGACGAACAATAGCATTTCCGTCGGTATGTATGAAATGAGCCACCGCAGAAGTCTGGCTTAGAGCAGTGGAATGTGCGTCGGAAGAAGATTTATGCTTAGACAACGACGCCAGTAGTTTGTCTGCTTGCAGGGGAATGAGATCCGTCCTGATGGCATTGACGAGAGCCGTAGTAGGTGAAGCATGTGTTGGTATTGAAAGTGATTCCACCAGAATGGTATCCAAAGCCACTACAGAGATAGGTTGTGTGTCCACGCTGGAAACTATAACTGTGCCCTTGGTAAGCATAATCGGCTCATTGGTGATATTCAGTTCAGCGAGAAAAGCAGCGCCATAGAAGAAGCGGACAAGATTCGATGAAAGTGCAATCCCTCTAGATAGACAACGGGCTGATGGATTGACTAAGACGTCACCATGGTCAATGGAGTCGGACATAACCGTGATAACGTGCTCGTGGCTAGGTGGCACAAGGAAGTCATTGGCTGTTCGTAGCTAGATACGTGATGATTTCAGGGAGATATCATCTGTCTCTCGCATACGTATGAGTCGTTGTTGACAAGAGATAGAATCAGCAGCATCAGAAATAAAGTCTCATACTAAAATAAGCATAAAAGCGCAAGAAGCCAACATGGCAAACTGAATATCATGCCGGATTCCATCAATGAAAACTGTAACGGTGCACTGTGCTGATGGCCGCATCTGCGAGTCATTTGCGCTATGTAAGAGAGTTCCAGTATAAGGTGTGGTAACCTTACGTAGATGAGAAAAGAAATCCGCAAAAATAACAGAAATAGCAGCCCCCATGTCCACCAATGCTTGAACTGGTACCCCTTCAGCATACACTAATAACAAATTGGCTGGGCCCTCTGGAGGTTTTGGTGTTTGTTCGAGCGATGCAGCTTTCCCTCCCAAAACTGCACCAGCTAGTTTTCCGAGGGGTGGTCAGGAGGTAGGTGAAGCCGGTCTCAGAGGAGATTTTGAGCGTCGCAGAGGTGAAGGGGACCGGCGGCGTCCGGGATAGTAGGAACGATGTGTGGCGAGTGGAGAAGTCGAAGAGAAGGAACGTGTCGTAGGGCGGTGCTGATACTGGTTCGGGGAGGGAACCGCATCCCCTTAGTAAATGTCGTAGCCACGGCGTTCATCCTGCTGGCGTTTGCGGCAAAGTTGTGAAATATGGCCCCGAATGACACAATAGTAACATTTTGGGCGAGGCGAGCGCCAGAGGGCGTAGAGTGCTGGAGGTGTCACAGGCGCTGGTACTGGCACTGGGACAGGCGAGTGTGGTGCAAATGCTGCTACGTTGGCCTGCGCAGAAACAGGATGCGCGTGCTGAACCAAGGCAGGTGGCATGGCAGCGACTTGCACATACGTCATGGGTGGCGTTGGTGGCGTCGGAGTGTTCGTTGGGAGAGCGCCAGCCATGGATGAGAGCTCCTCTTTGATGATGGTGCGCAGACCAGCAGAAGGAGAGTGAGGCCGAGAGACGGGTGCACATGCCAACCCTTGCGCTTGAAGTTCCTCGCGAAACAGAGTGCGAATCAGCGCACGCAAATCCGCATTCGAGGAAGGCCGGCTGTGACTGGCGTCTGGGTAGTCTGGGTGCAATCAAATGCCTTGAAGTTATTCAAGATGTTCACATGTGGTGATGACGTCCCCAACGATGGTAGGGTTTTCAACAGCCAGAGCGTTAAACGTGACATGGCCTATCTCTTTCATGATGTTGCGAACACGATCAGCTTCTGTCATCGCCGAGTTCACGCGGTGGCAAAGGGCAACGACGTCTTCAATGTACGAATTGTACGTATCCGCAGGATGTTTCGAGCCTTAGTTCCGACACTTCGGAATGAATGTTTGGTTTCCGAAAATGCTACGAACTTGTTGAGAAAAAGTAGGCCAATCCGGAAGCTGCTCTCGTGGTTAAAAAACCACGAGACCAGAGATGATGGGTGGGTTGCGCTGCCGGGCGTTGACAATCCTCGCAGGAATGGTTTGTTGGATAGGGATGCTGGATGTTCCGGGCAGCGGTTCTTGAGCCGTGACAAGCAAGCCAGGAAGCAAGCAGTCACCCGAACGAAGCTCCAGGCGAACGTGACGTAAGAGAGGACTTGGGGATCGAAGGAGCCTCCACCACTCTGTAAGACAGTAGCAGCGTTGGGTCTCGACAGCGCTTATTAGGCCGAATCACCTGATCAATGTTTCAAACGAAGACGACGTTTTTCGTGATGTTGATTAAATACAGGTGAATAGATGAAGGTATAGCGCTGTGAATATTGTGCTTACATACTTCTACATACGCTGGTGTCTAACTATCATTATGGGGATATATGGTGTTCATGCCAGTCTTTGTGCCGTTGATTTCTGAGCAGGTAAGTTCAGAATAGCGTACACGGGGAGGGGGGGGGGAGTTTTCTGCTTCAGTCCAAGTTATTGTCAATTGTGGGTCAGTATGCGTTGATCACGGTGTGCTGAAAACATTCAATAGGCGTCGCGTATTATTCCTGATTGTAAAGATATATCTGATGAAGTGACGTCCTTATGAGATGCTGCGCGCAAAACAACTCTTTGGGAGTTGTGGAGCTTGATATGCGGAGATAGACGAAGGAAGCGTTCATTCTTTTATACTGTGAGGCAACGTTTTGGCTTCAAGAGACTTTTTTTTCTCGCCGAGCCTCTGCTCCCGAACACAGCTCAGACTGAGGATGATGAGTATGTACATATAAGATGACGCGTTTGACTAATGCTCCCACTTACGTTCTCCCCACGCGTGAGCGACCAGCCCAGACACGTCTTAGACGGAAAGAGAACATTGAATGAAATGCTTCAGACGTGATACGTGGACTATCTGCGAACCACAACAGTGACGATCCGAAGAAATGGCGGTGGGAGTGATATGATAGTTCACACGTGACGTTCATTCATTGATTGAATAGGGTCAATGAAGCGCCATCTCCAGCTTTGAAGGAGACATCGTGATGAGAGCTCTCGTGTCGTTGCTTGCGATCTTGCTGGTGGACTTCAGTATTAAGTCGGGCTTGTTGCCGACATTGATTGCTCGAGCCTTGCGATGAACTCTACAGATACCGTTGCCAAGGAGTCAGTTGGAACATTTAGGAAAGAGACGTCGATAATGAATGATAATAATCAAGCTGCTGTGATGCGTCCTACAGCAGCTACCTTGACCTCTGTTTCGTTTCCAGAAGCCTTATGTCTTCCGAATGTTGGTGCACAGATTTGGACACTCGCGGCAGTGACCACATACCAACCTATGTTCAGTTCAGGTGATTTCACCGCACACACACACACGCTACATTCGTCAAACCAACTGGACACTGTTCAAGGGATCTGTCATTTCCAGCTGTGAGCACACGACTGACCCATCTGAGGTAGAGAACATCGTTGCTTCGTTACTGCGTGGCACAGCCAAACAGGTTAACCTACCGATGCAGAGATCAGTAGTTGACTTCCAATACGAGAGCTATCGTGCAATTCGTCGCCGAGCAGAACGCCGATACAGACGAACGAAGTCGCCTTCACACCTTTCCGCCTGTCGTCGAGCTCAACGACATTATCTTCGGCATCTTGACAAGATTGACAGGCAGCGTTGGGGGAAATACTGAGGACCTCTGGACCCTAAGCAACCTCTATCTAAGATCTGGCGGGTGGTACAATGTCAACAGACAGCTCCCCAACAACGTCAATCGTTTCAAGCTGTTGCACTACATCAAGGGCGGACAGAAGTTGAGATAGCCAGCGACTACTGTGGCCTCATCGTGGCCACCACTGATAGTCTTGCCACTAATGAGCCTCTTAGTACCATTGCGCCACCATCGTCTGACGAGCGCCTTGATGTGCGTTTTACAATGCACGAGCTTGACGTTGCGATTTCTGCCTCCCGACGCTCATCGGCACCAGGACCTGACGGAATCACGTATGCTGCACTCAACCATCTTAATACAAAAGCACGACATATGGTAACAATGTTTAAGGACTCGGGGTGTAATAAAACGTATATATTATATGGCGAACTTGTGCCCACAACTCAAAGGGACTATGGTCGTAGCACGTTACAGCAGAACACCAAAGATGTCTCCTTTTTCCACTTCTTCAAGAGGAGTCCCAAGCGTGTGGCACACATCAGCCGGGGCCAGCTGGGTTTTCGTGCTATCATCATCGTCTCTGCGCAAGACTAGACGGCGCGCGTGTATGTCCATGTGCGCGCGGTGATGGGCGTGTTGTTTGAATGCAGACACTATGTCGTGGCATAATACCCCTCCTCATACGCATCGTCCCGATGCGTCAGGCAATGAATAGATTCGTGGTAGGTGTCACTGGTCTTCCCGTGATTTTTCATAGTAAGGCTTCATCCGGACTATATGTACAATCTCTGTAGGGTTGCGGCGTTTTGAGCTCCCGTGTATAGCGGATCTGACTTGGTAAGTTACATCGCTTACACGATGGAGTACTTCGTAAGGCCCGAAGTAGCGGCCAAAAAGTTTTTCAGAAAGTCCACGGCGACGCACTGGGGTCCATATTCATACTTTGTCACCTGGTTGAAAATGCGCTTCGGTACGACGCTAATTGTACCGATAGGAGTCAACACGCTGTTGGCGACGTAATCTGTATCTCGCCATTCGTCGTGCTTCCTCGGCACTTTGCAGGAAGTCGTCTAGGTCAGGAGGATTGCTGCTTTCATCATTCAGTGGTAACATGGCATCCAGTGGAGTGGTGACTGTTCGGCCGAATACAAGTTCAAATGGTGTCACTCACGTTGTTTCTTGAACGGCTGTATTATATGCGAACGTGATGTAGGGCAATATTTTATCCCACAGTTTATGTTCGACGTCGACATACATTGAAAGCATATCAGTCAGAGTTCTGTTCAGGCGCTCCGTTAGGTCATTTGTTTGAGGATGGTATGCTGTAGTTCTTCTCTGGTCTGTATGGGTCATTCGCATCAGATATTTCATGAGGTCTGCAGTAAAAGCTGGGCCACGATCTGCAATTACGACGCTGGGTGCACCATGTCTGAGGACTATGTTGTTATGAAGAACTTGGCAACTATATTCTGTTATCTCATTATAACACCTCATGGGAGTCAGGATAAAATGTAGTCGCATTATTGCCTTGATTAAGCCGGGGAAGTGTCCTTATGCACTTTCCTCCAACAGACCAATCGCCTTAGCCAGCTGCGTCGGAAAAGTAATGGAAAGAATGGTACTGTCAAGATTAGAATGACTTCTAGAAAGCAACAACTCCTTTCCTGCATTTATGAACGGCTTCAGAAGAGGCCGATCTGCCATTGACGGCGTGGTCGACTTGATCACCAGCGTTGAAGAGGAAAGAAGCCGACGCAAACTAGTGTCGGCGGTGTTCCTAGACATTAAGGGTGCCTACAATAGTGTGCTGCATTATGCGAATCTTGACGCACTGGATGATATCGACATCGGTGGATGACTGTATGCTTGGATTTTTAGCTACCTTAGGGACCGCACCATTTACATGACGACAATAACGGAGACACCGATCGATATAAGGTTCATCGTTTTAATCCCTAAAGAGAAGTTCTCAGCCCGATTCTATTCAATGCCACAATGATCGGCCTAGCAGCAGAACTTACCAGCACAGTGAACATCAGTGCATACGCTGACTACATATTGATATGGGCAACCGAAACTACTCGTCCGCAATTGCGAGCTCTACTACAGCGTGCAGTGACAATCGCATACAAATATCTACGACGTCAGGGACTCACTCTTTCAATCGACAAATGTGCAGTGGTTGCGTTCAAGCGCAAGCATATGTCTGAATACCCGATAATTAATAATGGGACAGCGATACCTGCTGTAACGCACCACAAGTTTCTTGGGGTTGTCGTACACAGAGTTCTATCGTAGACGAGCCATGTCGCAGTACCTAAATCGAAATTGAAGAGCTTTGCTCTCGTTCTTCGCCACGTGGCAGGGGCAAGATGGGGCCCGTCAGAATCATCACTACTTCAATTGTAAATCCTCTATTTGTGGGATACATTCAAAACAGCATGCCGGTGATCTTCAATATGAGACCTAGTTGTGTGAATACGCTAGAGAGTGTTCAATTTCAATGGGCTTGTCCCATCAGTGTATACATGCTCTGCGAGCCAGTTAGAGTTCACCTTCGATTGCTGAGCCGACACAGAAAGCACCCACTATCAGCACTACCCACCACTCACCCAGAGTGCAGTTTCTCAAGTGTAATATTGCGGTATGAGTATATCATACCATCAAGGTTTTCCCGCCAAATGCCCCTGCAGTGCTTCCATGGATCCTGCCTAAACGACCTGTTTGTTTTACGATACCTGGAATTACGAAGAAGTCGCTCGTTTCTTCTGTTGGCCTCAGACAACTGATCCTACATCACATTTCTACAACGTACACTGATTCTCTGCACGTGTACACCAATGTGTCCACCACACTAAACATCTCCGCCGCAGCCTTTGTCATCCTTGACATGGATATCGCTCGACGATTCAAAGTAAACCATAAAACCACATCAACTGCCGCAGAGCTTGTCTCTATCCGGGAGGCAGTATAGATTTATTCCGGAGAGTGACCTCGTGCATGGACGATTTTCTGTGATGCCAAACGTGCTTTGCAACCATTAATTGCATCATGAGGCAAGGTCTGTATTACAGCTTGGCAATAAAAATTGCAGAACTAATTCAGGTTGCATCAACAAATGGTCAACTTATCACTTTCCAGTGGATTTCCGCGCATTGCGGCTTGATGGGAAACGAGGAGGCAGACGCTGAAGCTAAAAATGCCCTAAAAGCAATGCCCCTGCAGTACGCATTGCGTTTTCACGAGCTGACATGAACGCCCTGCTTCGCTTTGTGATGCGTAGCTACTCACTTCAGCACTGGACCAAACCGGAACGGCGACACCAGCGACTTCACAAATGGGACCCGGAAATGAAGTTCCGCATGTCCCCTAAATTGAAACGGCAACTCACAAGTATGATCCACCGCATTTGTCTTGGTGTGGCGTGCACCAGACGTTACGCACATATCATCGGTCGCAGTGACACCGGTCCTAACTGTGAACACTGTGATTTGCCAGAAACACTTGAGCACATATTTTGTGTCTGCCCAGCATACGCACGTGAACGACAAATACTGATTTCTTCTACTGAACAATATGGCAGTAGGTCAATAACTGATGAGACCGTGCTGGGCCCATGGCCAGACACCAACATTGCAATTGTGGTCATAAGAGTGGTCATAACCTTTTCGGAAGCAACTGGACTATATGCGCGGCTCTAAAGTTTGTCTCAGCTAGGAAGAATACTACATATTCACCTCTCTATCTCACCATCGCCATCCATTATTCTGTCTTTTCCCCTTTCCCCTCACCCAGTGTAGAGTAGCAGGCTGGGGCAAGCTATGGCTCAGGCCGACCTCTCCGCCTTTCTGTAAATAAACTATCTCTCTCTCTCTATAAAGAATGTCGGTAAATGGCCGTACACACGGTAGAAAGGAGAGTAGCGAGTAGTTCTTTGAACCATGACGCTCCAGTCGGGTCGCCGTGTGTGCAATCAGCACACGGCCATGTCACAAGACGAGCACAACACGGCTTCACCCGCCCCGCCTGCACCCGTGGCCATGCCTTGTTCAACTATCACCGCCCCTCAAAAAGATCCCTCGATGTTCGCCGGCCTTTGCGGAGAAGACGCTGAAAACTGATGATGCGTCTTGTACATATAAGATGACGCGCATGACTGATTCTCACGATACATACTCGCAGAAAATACAGACCATTGGTAAAAAACTTAGCTTCTTCTGAAACAAATGTGTGGATCTTGAAGGCGTGAAGCAGACTTACCTGAATAAACCTTCAGCGATAGCCAGATGTTTCACACCTATTGTGCAAAAAAGTATGAAGCTGTGACTTCTCAGGTTTACTTTCATGCTTCGCACGCACCAACATCAGTGTTCTTTTTTCTATGTGCTGCTGTGTGAGATCTGATCGACTGAACGTGTGCTTAAAAACTATTACTCAAGAGATATTTCACTCAATGCCGCACATCGCTTAGTAAACGCCACAAAAGAATACCGCATAGCGTATACCGTAACAATCACATGCAGTTCATCTTTCAACGCAAGAACAAGAACACAGACGCATGCCATGAAGTGGTTCGTTCAGTAACCTGCTTTCAAAGTCGGAGTAGTGCATTTTGCGGGGACTGCTGTGCACGGACGTTACAATAAGTGTGCTGAAGTAAGCATGTCCACTCCAGATATCTAGTCTATACATAAGTAAACACCTAACAATTGAAAGACACTTATCGCTGCATGCAAACGCGAAATAATTTATGCGCCTAGCAACCATAGAATCAAGGAGGCAGGAGACTTACTAGTAGTTGATATGTGGGTGTTACCTAATAATTTGTGATGCCTACGCATTTATGCGTATCATAAATCACGTGATATTTTTAATTCAGTGTGTCACATATTCAGAAAAGGAGTTGCGTGCTTAGTAGAAGGGGAGAGAGAAACGAGAAAAAAGGAAGGCGGGAGGAGTAGCCGGGGGATTTTTAGGTATCCTTAGATGCTCTTAGGAAAACTTCGAGCTCTATGTTATGAAGACAGAGACGTAAGATATTGAAACTTCGAAATTGAAAAGATCATGGTGAGGTTCACTGATTAAAACGTCATAGCATGGCAGAAAATTAGGATGTGCTAGAATTGGGTATTCAAACTAAAAACACGAAAGCGCGCGCAGACTCTCTACTTAACGCTGTCATCTCAGGAGACATCGGAGTTATTGAACGACGTCGCCGTTTGAAGAACTACTCTTCGCCGATGACTCGACGGGGTCTCTTGAGAAATCAGCACATGGGTGTCTAATCAGTCTTCTCACCGAGCGCTGAAAGTTCTTTGCGCCGAACGTTGAGGAAGGCATGGCACACTCTTTAGGCTCTTCCAACTTGGAAGTTGTCTTCTATTTCTTTTCTCCCTTTCAAGTGTCAAACGTGTCGAGTATTCTCGGACAGACTAGCACACACACGATTACTCTGATAAACTCAGACATGGTTTCTCTTCTTACTATACCTATGTTACTTTAGAGACTAGAAAAGTATATAGACTTGAAAAAGGTAAAAAGGAATCATTATTGCTGTAAAAGTGCAAGAGCGGTCGGTGAGCAATAATTTAAAACTGGCTCTAAGTCATTCTGAAAGACATTGACCGGGCCTGTATAAGAATTATGGAGATATTATAAAAGTGTATAAATGATAATTTAGCTTTTCATATGCATAATTTCCGTTGCATAAGCTTTAATAAATCTTCAAAGCGAAGTGGTGGTATTTTTTGTTTGTCTAGGGACAAAATATATGAACCACAATTGCAGCTTAAACGTAAACATAAAACATTTATTAGTTCTCTGGCTGGGTGGTTGCAGTGGCTTTCCCCTCATTCTATTAGATGCTGCAGTCATGCATCAACGCGAAATAATTACTCCGCGGACAAGCAAATTCATATTAAAATTCAAATTCTTTATTTCTGCATTGTAGAGGTACAGACATTGGAGGCACAAAAAAAAGGTGTCAGAAACAGCTTGACAAAGCCACGACAACATTTCGTTCAGCAGCACCTTGAGAGTGAGGTTCATTAAACAATAGTATTAACATAGTGTACTGGCAAATAAACAATAATCAACAAATACAAAGAGAAAAATACAAGAGATTGTAAAATACTGCTCACATGACATACAAACAAACATATAGTTAAAAAGAATAAAGAGAGCAAAAAACCTAAAGACACTAAATTACATGTTAACATAAATAGCCCGCAAAGCATTTTTTCACTTACTGTAGAGATCAAAACCCCTATGTAGATATGAATTTAGCAGAAACGGAAGTGTGCATTGTAGCCGTTGTCCATCTTAGTTCATTCTGGGTGTAGAGCACTGGGCAGGACTCTCCATGGCTTGCCAAAAACGCTATTTCTCGAGCATGCGTATCAGCAAGGTATCGTAATTGGTTTATATTTTTTCCGGTTTTTGTGTTCAACCTGGAACAAAAATGAAATATCTATAAGATCTGGATCGTTGTTGCACCACTTTGAAAAAAATTGGCACTTGGTGAGTGCCAAGGTACATTATGAACATGACAAAGGAATCTCTTTGGCAAATGTAGATACGCTGGAGACAGCTCGGAGTAGTCGCACTCAAACTAAGTGGCAATTGTTCAAATAGGACTGAAAAAGGAATCATACAGTAGTTGCTTTATTTGTTTTGAAAGAACGTATTTACCTGCTTACAATGCCAGCTATTTCAGCCAGGTTTGTTAAAATGCGATCTACATGATGCTTCTAAGACTTAGAGAAGAAAAAAAAAACACTCCGAGTTACTTAAATTGTTCACCACATCTATGCATTGTGATTTCAGCTTAATGTTGATGGTAGAAAGAATTTCTTAATTTTGGGACTTAATACAACAGCTTTGTTACTTCTCATTGAACGCATGCACTTTGATTCGACCATTTTAGTTAAGTTGAGCAGTTAAGACATTTAAACATACTGAAGGTGTATTTATCTATTACTAATTCGAACAACCACACTCAATCAAGTGCCTAAATTTTGTGCCCTTGACAAGGAGAGCGGGTATATTCACGATTCTGTGTGCTGAATATGACTAGGGAATACAAAGTTTAAGGGGTTTTTATAGAGTCTGCGGCATCATGTGTCTGAAGATGGACAATTTTTTGTGCTTATTATCAAAAGTGATAGCTGTGCTGCACTTTAATTGTAATACATATTCGGGTTATACGCATTTTTTCGGTATGCTGCAGTGAACTAAGGGTGCGAAAAATCTGAGCTATTCATTTGTTCGCGAAGATCACGATAATGTTTTTTGCATTAAAAAACAAACACATTTAGCTCTTGTTTCAATAGTTAGTACAATGAACAGATAAACGATCACAACTTGCCCTCATGAAAATGATGGTTCCCTACAAACACACAAGTGTGTTATAAACAAACGGGACGCTCTTGAGCATTTAGTGATATCTCGTGAGTGTTTCTATTATTTTGTGCGATTGGCTCTGAGGAAACACGTTGGCACTAGACACTTCAGTACTTGAGCTCTCCATAAAATCGGAATGAAACTTCGATTTTTTGTGTAGAAGACAATACCTCAAGTTTTGAATGGTTATTTCGCACTCACGCTGGCTTTTCAGGACTAACTCACACTTACTGACTAGTTAATGAGAGCGCAGGTGTGGTTTTGTTAGCTTATGTTTTGTAGATGTGCCATAATATGGCCGTCTGATATCGTTTAATGCTGGTCACGATGCGAAGCCTTAGAAAGGAAAAGTGGAAGGATCCCGCTTTCTCATCAAAACGGTGTTTAAAGCACGGAAAACGTTACTTTTATGTTAGCTGAATTTAGTTTCGCGTTTCCACATAAGTTACTTTGTACGACCACAAATTTAGTGTCGTTTTGGCTACAAACTTACATCATGGCGACTAAATAAAAGCCTTGGAGAGCCTATTACGGGAGAGATTCGTGATTACAACTGTGTTAAAAAAGGGCAATTACCCTAAGCAAGTTATACGATTTACTTTTCATGGTGAAATACAGAAAAAAGTTACTGAAGTGATGGCGATAACTGAACCTGAAACTGCCCTGAAAATATTTTTGCACCTATAGCTAGGACAAAAAGATCCAAGCTACACATGTACGCACAGATGAACATTTGTATTGAAAGTTTGGGTTGTTATAATAAAAAGTTTGTAGATCAGGTGGTAACAATGGTACCAAGGTGCAAAAAACGTGTGTAAAGAAAGCTGTTCAGCACGGTATTACTAGGATTGACGAGAGCGAAAAAAATGGCAATAGAGGATAATGTCAGTGACAAGCTTCGTTTATTGTTCAATGCCCAATGCTGGCCTATGGTGGCAATTCAAAACATTTTTTGGTGGATGGCTTGGTGCACAAGCGGAATAACCGTG
Source organism: Rhipicephalus microplus (assembly GCF_013339725.1). Lineage (NCBI taxonomy): Eukaryota > Metazoa > Arthropoda > Arachnida > Ixodida > Ixodidae > Rhipicephalus > Rhipicephalus microplus. The sequence continues at coordinate 9,624 of NW_023611432.1, read as the reverse complement.
GCCTGATGTAAACATCTTGGATTGTTATGGTATAATAAAAGCGCAAGGAAGTATGCGGAATCAAGGGTATGTCAATAGTTTCCGGTCAAATGAGCACAAAATGTGTTTTTATAGTAAAATGAAACCGGCATCAATCATCCCTCTTTCTAGAACGGTTCCTAGAACATCAACGTCTCAAAGAGAGTCTAGCAACAACATCGTTATTTTCAAAGCCAGACCCACGCACTTGTGTTCAAATAATTGTCTGACGAATGTGAAAAATAAGGTCTCGTTTTGATAGATAAACAACTCGTGACTAATATCGCTGTATAGTGTTCTTGTGTGATGGTCGCCCCTGTATAGTTTCACACTACACCGAGGTTCTTTAAACATAAATATACCGTCTTCTAATTTCGTCTTCTCAACAAACACCCAGCTTTTTATCCGTTCATCATTCTTTGTACAAATTATTTTGTTTTTCGAAAGCCGACCTTTGCGCATACGAATTCGCGGTGTGAATGATGCACATTTAATTTGGACACTTGTGTAAAACTGTAAAGTTCATGGTAAAAAAGTTCGTGAATCTACCGATAAAGGTTCAGTGATCAGCCTGGCCTGAGACCTGTTAGACAGAGGTTGACAAGAGGGCTTTATTGTATATATTTACAACCCCACAGCAAACATCGGCAACATCACAAAATGAGCATATGTTTTGTGCTTCGTGACTGTGACCGGTAAAATGAAAGCTGATAGGGCAAGTCCTGTACATTTTACAATTTCTTTGATATCACTCTTCGCGTAGATAAGGCAGTGTTATTCTCGTATCACTGCTGATTTTTTCTCCTGAGTGACTATTGAAAGAGAGGTAGCAGGCTGACATAGAACGTTGCTAAGGGGAGCAGTAAGTTTCTTTGAAAAGTCCGTCCTAGAGTGATATTCACTTTTAGCAATTCCTGCAATGCAAAAGCGGTTGACGTTGATGTATTATAGAAATACTGCTATCCTTGTTGACATTTTGTTGCATTTGTCTTTTTCTCCTCTTCGTCTCCTCCCCTTTCCTGATTATTTATTTCCTTGATTGATTTAACCAATCGCCATGTGTTAATTCTGCTTGCCAGCTCAGCCTGCTGTCTTTATTATCGAATATCGTTTAGTTTCATCTTCTCACCTATAAACACCACGCTCTTCGCGATGCTAGACCTCTACAATGTCGGCCGCATCCTTCTTCCTGAATTTCAACACATAATGAATGAGTGATGCAAAGCAGTTCTGAATAATAGCTCAAAGTAAAGGCACGCAACAAATATTCCACTACCCTTTCTTCAAGAAAAGGCAACCAGTGGCCTTGTCGCAGCTCCCGAAATCTCCTCTGGGTAAGCGTTAATTAGCTGACCACACTTGCTTAGCTCGCACTGTTCAGTTTCTTTGGCAGCCATAAACAAATGACAACTTGCGATCGTACGTTGCTCTTTTCAGGGCGGAACAATTGTGGCAGCAGAGTCGCTTCACAGTCGGAACCATGGATGCACAGTCGCTGCGGTAGTGCCAAGCCGCCTTTAACGAGCAGTCCTCGGTTGAGTTTATTTTTGTGCGCCTAGGCTAGAGAGTGACTATCGATTTTCGCACGTGGCATTGCTGCCGAGACAACGACATGTAGCGATCAATTATGTGGAGTTATTTTCGGGGAACTCCAACAGATGCCAGAATAGTGCACGCGTAGATACACTGGCCTAATGTTACAGAGACCTACCCTGTGTCTTTTATGTGCTGTTGGAGGCACGCCTTGGTTGGTTGAAAAATAATTGCGCTATGTTTTGCTAATGCACTAAGCTTCTGCAGAGACGTTAGACTGAAACAGGTTACACACCGTATACGACAGAGCACGTTAAGAAAACAACCGCTTGCTTCATTAGCAGCCAGCTGGGCTATGACTGAGTAGTTGTGGAAATGATCTAATCATCCATTTATGCATAAACAGTTACTAGACAAGAAAGCTAATACGCGTTGCTATTTGGGATACCAAGACGTTAAGTGCTGTTTTTTTTTCACAGCATTCTTCGCTGATTCGTTGAAAATAGCGTGATCAACGGGCATATAACATAGTCCTTGTGATGGAACATTACCATTAGCGCCAGTTTACAATTTTATTTACCTGCCGCTTCAATGATAAGGCAATTATTCTTCATTCGTGACTCGAATTGTTACAGTCGGTGCTGTTAGAAACGTTCACAATGTACGAAGAAGAATTTTTTGTTAATTTCTAAACAGAACGATATGTCTTGAAAAAAAAAACTCAGATTGAAACGTGCTTTGAGTTTCAACTCATTCCACGAAATAGCCGGCGTGCAGCATGACACAGTTCAGTTTGTCATTTTTTTAAAATTTTGCACTACGACAAAAGTGAGAGTCTCTGTGATACATATACACACTCGACGCAGAAGCCTCTAATTCACTTACGTATACTTCTGACATTTCTTGTCTTCTTAACCTTCTCTCAACGCTAAGCATTAAATGCCGTCTTCCTCCTTGTGACATCTTGCTCTGCCTGGACATAAGAGAATGCTTTTAGGTAAGCTAATCGGCATGAGAGCTAGGCCCCGGGCTAAGCTACTCACAAACTTTACATGACATACCATGTTACACATTGCGAAAAAAGCTATGCTTACTAGTAGTGTAGGGTACTCCACACTTACAATAATGGCATTATCAATGACATCCTTTTTCACACCAGTACAATGTAGTGTAGTATAGCCTCGTTTTTATACTACTTCTCATCGCAATACTTATCCCACATTCTTTAAAGTAAACCTTTTAAATGACATTTTTTTCTAGAAAAATATCAGGCATTGTCTAAACTTACACGAGTAAGCAGAGTTGTTCAGTTTACACGGGGTATGATTCAATTATTCATGTTTGCTCACAGTCCTGTTGCTATTGAGGATGTTGACAAAAAATCAACAAAGGCTCTCAGTAATGGACCCTATACTTCCAGGCCGGATGATGGTTGGCTTCACATTTAAAAGAGAGAGAGAGCGAGAAAGGAAAGGCCGGGAGGTTAACCAGATATTGGCATCCGGTTTGCTACCCAGCGCTGGGGACGGGGAATTAGGGGCAAGAGAGAGGGTAGATAGAGAAAAAAAGCACGCGCACTCATAAGAAAACAAAAAACACACACAGGAAGGGCGTTCTAGCTACAACCGTTAAGTAAGGCCGGTCAATCACGAAAAGTGTTGTAGCGCTGTGAAGTTGTATCTTGTCGATATTGTAGAATTCCTTGCTCTGACAGAGGGTGATTATCTAGTTTGCTGAATTCCTTGCGAAGGCATAGTCGTTTACTATACGCTAGGCAGTCACAAAGAATATGTTGGGTCGTTTCTTCTTTGCCACAGTGTCCACAGGCTGCGGTGTCGGCAATCCCAATGCCGAAAGCGTAGGCGTTGGTAAACGCAACGCCCAACCACAGCCTACATAACAGGGCCTGGTCTGCTCGGCAAAGCCTCGATGGGACTTGAAGATTTAGCGTAGGGTCAAGCAAGTACAGTCGGGCATGTTTGAAGTGTGGCTGATTCCATTGCAATGTGGTTTGCTGGCGAGCAAGCCTGTGGAGCTTTCGTGCAGCATCTATCCTAGAAAGCGGTAGTCGTAGTTTATGATCTTCTTTGGGGGCTGAGCGGGCAGCTTGATCGGCCCGTTTATTGTCGATGATTCCGCAGTGACTGGGCAACCATTGAAATGTAATTTGGTGCCCTTTCTCAGTCAGATGGTGTATGACCTCTGCTATCTCTAGTACCAGCTGCTCGTAAGGTCCAAGGCATAAGGCTAATAGTAGAAACTGCAGTGCCGCCTTCGAGTCGCAGAAAATAGTCCACTTGCGTGTAGGTTGATCAACTACAAATTGCAACGCGGCACGAAGTGCTGCCAGTTCTGCTGCAGTTGATGGTGTTGCGTGAGTTGTCTTGAATTTAATTGTCGTGGCCAACCTTGGTATCACTACTGCTCCTGTAGAGCTGTCCGGCTGAACCGATCCGTCAGTGTATATATGTGTGTAGTCTTGATGTTTCTCAAACAAGAGAAGTAGTGTGAGCTGTTTAAGAGCCGGTGACGACAAATCGGCCTTATTCTGGACGCCAGGTATGTTAATATTAATCATTGGTTGAGCGAGGCACCCTGGTGGAGTCACAGGTCTAGCGTCAGGAGAGAACGAAGTTGGGATCGACTCACCATGTGCGGGCACTGTTTTGCAATAAAATGTGCATGGTCGGACCACTGGTAGAGAGGCTAGGTGATGTCGAGGAGTTCGAGCAAGGTGTCGTATATGTGTCCTCAGCACTTCCACATAATGTGGGTCTTGATGAGGTTGTCCCTTGTGATGGCGATAGTTGCCGCTGTTGACGCACTTTGGGGCAAGCCTAAACATATCCGGAGGGCTTGAGCCTGGACACTTTGAAGCATTCGTATGCTTGTTTTACTGGCGTTGGTTAACACAGGTAGGCTATACCGAAGGAATCAAAGGAAAAGAATCTTGTATAGTCGCAACATATCAGTTGTCGACATTCCCCAGTTCTTCCCAGCGAAGGACTTGAACAAATAACAGATGCCTGTAATCGCCTTTTCATGTATGATACATATGAGCTTCATGAGAGGTCTCTGTTAATTATAATTAACACCTAGAAGCTTGTAAGATCGGAGGTGACGTATCCTTTCGCTGTTTATCAGAACGCTGTAGTTCTGCATTGGTTTGCGCGCAAATGCCACAAGTGCACATTTCTCAGAGGAAATTTCCAGACCTCGTTGACGGAGGTAAATAGCAACTTGAGTGGCAGCTCTCTGAATTCGCGCTCGCAGCTGTAGACGTGTTACTGCAGACGTCCAAACGCAGATGTCGTCCGCGTACATTGACAATCTGACAGTAGTTGGCAGATGCTCATTGAGAGCTATTAGCGTCAGGTTGAATAGTACAGGGCAAAGTATGCCACCCTGGGGAACACCACGGTGGCTGTAAAGTAGCGAAGTGTCACCATCCTCGGTTCTTACGAAAAAGGATCGCTCAGAGAGATAGCTGCGTAGCCACTGAAACACCCGACCACCCACTCCTACCTCCTTGAGAGCGGTGAGGACAGCTTCATGTGTGACGTTATCGTACGCCCCTTTACCATAAAGAAATAAAGAAGCGCAGAGACGCTTACGGCCTTTTTCGTGTTGCACGTAGCTGACCAGGTCTATGACGCTATCAATTGATGACCGCCCCCGGCGAAATCCCGTCATAACGTCCGGGTAGATGTGTGATGCTAAAGGAACCATTCTAGCCGTCCAAGTACCATCCTCTCCATCACTTTGCCCAAGCAACTAGCCAGTGCAATCGGGTGGTATGATGTGAGCACCAATGGTGACTTGCCAGGCTTCAGTATTGGAACCAAACGGCTGGTCTTCTAGTTAACTGGGAGGATGCCTTCTCGCCACGAATTGTTGTATATCCGAGGAGGGCACTCCTCGCGCACTCGCCAAGGTGACACAGTTCTCTGTATGATATTCTATCAGGGCCGCGTGCTGATGTCTGTCTACACAAAGCCAGTGCTGCTTTAAGCTCATGCATAGAAAAAAATTGGTCCATGTGGTGATCGTGTGATATTCTGCCACCACGTGAGCGCGTAGAGATGTTGGGATCTGTGAGTTGACTAGATAAGTTGGCAGAGAACTCTTCTGCCACGTCGACCTCCGATCTCTGTTGAGAGAGGGCTAGAGCCTTGAATGGAGACCGCTGAATGGGAGCTGTCCGGAGCCCTCTTATTGTCCTCCACAAGTGTGATAAAGGCTTGCGAGGATCTAACGACGCGCAGAAGGCTGCCCAACGTTGTGACTCTAGCTAGTCTATGCAGCATTGTATCTTCTTCTGAAGACGTCTAGCGATTCTTAAATCGTCGATTGCTTTCGTGCGTTGGTATCTTCGTTCCGCACGCCGTCGGAGAGTCCGAAGTCGTTCTAATTCCACATCAAATTCGGTTACCCTCGAAGAGCATGTGAGGGTGCACACTGTGTCTTGCACTGTGGACTTGCTCATCTTCTAAGTCAAATGAGGTGTTCTCTTGACAGCATTCTTCCATGACAAATTCAAACTTGGTTTTAGTCCACTCTTTTGATAGTTCCGCGTACTTTGCAAGGTGATAATCCTCTGATCTTGACATTTTTGGGAATGTGGTCACTCCCATGTGTTTCTATGTCCGCAAACCATCCGGCACATCTGACGAGACCTCGAGAAACAAAAGCCAAGTCAAGGCAACTGCTGTAATCAGGGCCACGTAAAAGTGTTGGGCTGCCATCATTTAACAAGCACAGCTCGTTGTCTGAAGCAAACGTTATCAGACTTCTACCCTTTGCGCTGAATTTCGGGCTCCCCCATAGCGTTTGCTGGGCGTTGAAGTCTCTGATGATTACTCATTGGCCAGGAGTCATGTGACAATGTAACGTTGTTGGCGAAAAATTTAATGAACTAGTCGGTGATAGGTAATAGTTTATAATGTTACTTTCTGAGGCAGTTGTATCAAGCTATCCGGACATTTACCACAGAAATGTTTAAAAGAATACATAGAACGCCATTTCACTAGTGTTCTTTATGGGCCAAACGATTTCTGCGTTGCTACTGCTTGCTTTACGAAAGCGCACTGTTATCTCAGTCATAGAGCCCATCAGCGTTCTCTACAAAAAGTCCCTTGCTTGCTCCCTTACTACCGTATACAGATGCGCGTGGTGTGCTGTCATTATCAAGAGTTCTCAACTAACAAGAAGGTTAGAAACTTGCCCGGGATCACATAGTCTCCTTTCGCAGTATTCTTCTCGGTGACAGAGTTCTTGGTAGCCCATGCCATTCTGACAGTCACTCGCTTCACGCAGTGAATCCTTGCGGACATTTTGATCTCCATGGTATCCCTTCGATAGTCAAAGTTTCAAACTTAATATCAAACAAGCTCGTTAAAGGTATCTTGGCACCACCTGCATGACAGTAATTTTTTCGCGTATTCAAGGTTGTCTCACACGTCCACAAAGCCTCACCTGATTAATCACGTCCCTCGCTATATCACCATTACTACTACTATTCAGACTTCAAATTGTCTATGATCATTTCGCCATAGTAACCCGACAACAGCTCTCATGTCTACTGAACAAGAAGAAATACTTAGCGTCCTAATATATTATTCACTACAAAAATAAATAAAAACAAATTGTATTCTTTGCCACAAGAGTGGGCCCGCCAATAAAACCTTTCAGCGTGGGCTTGGGAAGCTGCTTGCGCTCCAGTAAGCATTGATTCGTCGCTGATATTGCTGAAGGTGCCATCTCACCTCCACGCAATCGGCCGGTGAACATACTTTTCATCCTTCAGGTCCCGGTTGTATGCCTTTTTTTCAGATGTTTTGAAAAAGTAGACTAGAACGTTGATAGCCTTGTGCAGCAGCCCATTCACTCCTATAGGGCATTCAGCTCACTGCTGTGGACACTACAAGCACAGCACCATTGTTTACCCTCTTGTGGAATCAGTTAGTTATCCTATTTTTACACATTTGAGGGATCTGTAATATTTTGAAAACTACTGTGTTTCAAAGTAGAAAATAAATATTTACAAACTAAGATATTTTTCCACCACTTTCTGCACATGACCCTCTACTTGGTGGCTCTTGGTCTCCGATTGAGTGCCGAAATTATCACTGAGAAGCAGCTTCAACAAAAAACGGAAATAAAAGCAACAAAAGCTAGTGCGTCTTTAAGTGACTGCGTGTTTTAACTCAGTTCTCATTAAAAAGCACCATTGTGTTTATAGCGCTGCACAGGTGATTTATCTATCTTATGTCCCACTCCGATTAAGACCTGATTTGATGTCAGTGGAAATAGTAGTCAATGCCTTTAGAAATGGGTCCAACCGACACTAGGTAAACCATTTCATCAATCAAAGCCAAGTTTAATGTCTGTGCAAGTCAAACATGTCTTTATGACTTATTTTTGACCACGTTCAGCATTATTTTTAAGTTGCAAGTGTCATAATTTAAAGTCATGGTTAACTACAGCGCACTCCATAAAAGAGAATAAACGACTCGCATGGCAGCCGTCCGCACGCGGAAAAATTAGTAAACAGAAAAAGCTGTAATTCGATGAAGGTTGTGTCGGGTTTGCAGCATGGTATGCAAAAGAAGCAAAGGGGCAGAGATAGAGTGGAAGGAAGATGAAAAGTGTGTCTCCAAATATCATAACTCAGTGAATGTGACATAGTCATGGAGTCCTGCAAATTGCGTTCAGAGTTTAAATCACAGTGAGAAGAATATGCACTACCAACCATCTTTAGTTGTCAGCACGTTAACCACGGCACATCACTCAGATTGATACGAACGTACAATGCCAAGTTCTGCGCTGTACATTACAGAAAGACGGGGCCACATTGCGAACGGTACACATATGAGGGAAAGGAATCAAAAGAGACAAAAAGAAACAAAGGCAGAAAGGAAGGACTCATGGCAAGGCAAAGACATAAGCGTACTTGTCTTCCTTGCGAGGGGGTTATGGAAACTATTGCACTACTGCTTGTAGATTGCCTTGACTTCCGAGGCTGACGCATCTTTCCTCTTAGAATGAGGGAAAATGAGGGCAGGGGGCTCAGATGCGTTTATACTGGTATCACTCTGATAAGAGACGAAGACATCAAATTGAGTACACTAAAACCTTAAGAAAGTGGCAAATCTGTGGTCACAATGATTGTTCATAGCCTACTGTAGTCGAATTGATCTTTTTCAATAACTATAGCCCAAATGCACTCTTGTGAAAAGACATAATTCTTCAACAAAGCGCAGTTTCTACGTGGGAAAAATTTTCACTGTGATGTTTCATTTTTATAGTAATGCTATGTACGTTGAATCTGCGTTTCAGAGTTAATTAAGGTGACTATCTTACAGAAACAATTTCGACATTTTCGAAAGACAGTGTTTTCAGACTACTACCAAGAGGTTTTAATGATGGGGGGACTGAGGTAATACTAACCTACTCACACTAGCGGTACTCGAAAAGACTCTAAAAACTGCACAAAGCAGCAGTGAAGTTCTTGCGATACCAGAATTCATAAACGCTAACCACACGTTTCGTGTCCACAGTTCACCATTTTAAGTACCTGAAAGTTTTTACGTAAGGTCTTTAATCGCATACAAAAGAGTGACGTGGTTGCTGCACCTGGCACGGAGTTCCACAAAGTTGCACAGGCTTTGCCATAAAAGGAAAATGAAAGCAACAACCTTACGGAAAAGTACGGGCCATGCGAGACCACAGAAAAACTGCGAAGTACAGTAGCTGATGCCGCAGCACTTATAACAACGCTGGCTGCGCAGAGCGTGCCAGGAAGTCGTTTTTTTTCATGCTCTTGCAACATGATGTTCGTTTTTAGTTCACAGAGGCATTGTTCGAAATTCAATATCATGTTAACCCATTCTTTCCCGTTCAATTGCTTCGCGATTACAGTGCATTTAGCTCTACTGAGGGGAGCGCCTAGTTAGCATTATGTGACACGTCTGCATTATGTGACACGTATCAGACGAGTTTGAATCATGCTGGGTGAGCAAAGGTTCAATGGCATCCGCTCAACGCTGTTCGCTATTGGGCACTAACGTATCT